>PVHP010006561.1:0-60016 GCA_004024765.1 Zapus hudsonius | reverse complement strand
GGCTCCCCTCAGGTCTGGGGAAGGTGGGAGGAGCCCAAGGGAAGGTGTGAAGACTCGGAAGAGAAGGAAGGTGCCCCTGCCCCTCCACAGCCTCGGCTGCGGCCCTGGGATACTCTTAGTCACTCTGGGAAAGAGTCCAGGGCCTCCCCAGTAGGGAGCCTTGGCCACCCCACCCCTTCTCCTAGCCAAAGGGCTAAATTTGCTTTTTTAATAAGAACCAGACTTATATCCGATTTTCCTTTTCTTTTATTAGTTCTGAGCTGTCGCTTGGGCCTGTACCCTGTCATCATTGCCTCCTGGCCTTTTCCATGGTTGCTTGGTCGAGTGGCTCAGCAACCACAGAAGCTTTCCTATTATGGCCCGAGAGTGGCTTCCTCTGGGCCAGTGGGGACTTCCGGAAGGTTCTCTTGGACAGGCCAAGGGGCTTCCCGGGTGCGGTGATCTTCCCAGGCCACCCACCCCACTGTGTCCCAGGGAAGGGCCAAGCCCAACGCCCACTGCTCAGCATTCTTGGCTTTCCCTCCAGCCCTCACCCCAGGCTGCTTTCAGGCCCTTCCACCCTGCCTCTCTCTCCTCCTTCCTTCTGCTCCTTTCCTGAGGCCGGTCTTGTGTTCCCAGCCCCACCCCCACTCTCTAGCCACTTTCACAGAGCTGGGCCGTGGCTTTCACAGTGTGATGGCCCCATAGGGACCAGGTGCCCTCAGACACTGCCAAAGCACTGTAAGGACCGGAGTGGCTCAGAGAAGCCAGGAGCAGAGCTGCAGGCTGACACCTGCTGGCAAGGAGATGGCCCGCGGCCAACAGGCTTGGGAAAGGGGAGAGTGGAGTCTGAGGGCCCAGACCTTATGGCCTGCTCTCCAGAGCCCTCCTGAATCCTGAGGCTGCTTTCCGGGCTGGGGTCTTCTAGCCCAGGAGAGGCAGCGGGGAGGCCATGCTGGGTCACAGGTCTTGGAGCTAGTCTGGGACAGGCTTGAATCTGGAGCTTAGTTCTCCCCTACCACGAGGAGCCTGGATGCGCCCCTACCGAATGAGCTGCCCAGTGTATGCCTGCAGACACACACCCTAGACACTTGTGTGCACCCAGCGTGTGCACATTCGTGCCCATAGCCGACACCCACTTCAAGACACAGCCCCGGAGTGCTCCTTGACTTCCTCTCGCAGGCCTGCAGCACTGCCCCGTGTCATCTGGTACCGGGCAACTAAGTGACTCCTGCTCGCTGGGAACTGAGACCCGTGCATGCCCACAGTGCCCACTTCGGCAGCCTGTGGTAAGGCTTCTAAACCCTGCTCTCCAGAAGTTTCCTAGTGGGTAGCGGGTCTGAGTGCTGGGCATCTCATCCCTGGCCCCTCTCCCTCCACTTGGCCAAGCAGAGGGTCAGATACCACCCAGCCTCCCTGAGACTGTAGAGGAGCCCTCCTTTGCCCCCCATCTGCAGCCCTCGATTGGAAGATCTGTTCTCCCCTGGGTTCCCGGAATGAGAGGAATGTGGGGTGGGGCAAAGGGGCTGTCTTTCCTTCCTCCTCTACTTCCTCAGGGGTTTGACTCTGCGTGAGAGGGGATCCCCCACCAACACCAGCCTCGGGGTGCCTTGGGGAGGCCAAGGGCCAACTTAGCATCCCCACCTTGTGGGCAGCCTGGCAGGAAGCTGGCGCTGAGGGAAGAGGGGAGCTGGCGAAGGCGGCGGGTGCAGCCGCCAGACACACAGCCAGGGAGGCCCGCCAGGAGCCCGGCAGCTGGGCTTCCGGAAGCAACGGAGCTCAGAGCTGGGAAGGGGCTTGCTTCTCCCCAGCCTGCCTCGCACCATCTCACTGAGCCATGTTTTTTGTTGTTTTTTTTTAACAACCCATTTCACAGTTTCCAGAGAGGGAGGACTCCCTGTGAGTAGCTCACTTAACTCCAAACAAATGCTTGTTCCCTGCAGCTCCGTTCTCTCCTCTCCTGCTGGCTCAGGCTGGAGTCACAGTGCCAAGCTGGACAGCCTGGCAGAAGAGCCAGGTGCTTAGACATGGCCAGCACTGGACCCTCCAACCACACGGGCCTGGCCTCTGGTGTGGTGGGTCCTTGGTGAGGGGATTCTTAGCAGAAGTACTAGGCAGCCAATCAGAGCCATGAGGGGCTATTCTTCAGGAATCCCGGCTGGCAGCTTCCCTAGACTATACCCAGGCGCCTGGACACACTCAGTGCCTGTGTCACCCTGGCCACCGCAAACCAGTGGGTCTGGCATGCAGGTGGGTGGGAGGAGGGCCCCACCAGTTGTATTTGGCTCTGCAGGCCTCTGTCGTCAGCCGGTGCAGCCTCTCCTGGAGGCCCACGTAGTGGCCTCTGGGTGAGGGCCTAGCTCAGTGGTTGTGGGAATCCAGCCCCCACAGCCCCACGCGCCAGGCACAGTGGCTTTGTTCACCCCAAGGCCGCCCTTAGCAGTCAGCCCTCTGAGGAACCTGAACAGGCGCAGGGCTCCTTTCACCTGTCACAGGTGTAGTGTCCTCCCAGGAACAACCTGAAAGCTGTAGAGTGCCACTGAGCCTCCAAGGCAAGCCATTTGGTGCCCTGCCTTGGAGCAGCCAGCAGCCAGGTGTGGGCCCATCACCCTGAGCAGGCCTCTGGCCTTGGCATGGGGACAGACCGGCCTCCCAAGGATGCGGGCCGTGTCTTAGGCGCTCATCGATCGAAGCATGTCATGCTGGCTTCCAAAGTGATTTTCTCAGCCAGCTGGGTATCCGGGCCAGGACTCCATGGTGTCCTGAGCAGAGCTGGAACTAGAGGCCGCCCTGTATCCAGAGCTTCAGGCCAAGCAGTGGAGCGGCCAGTGGGGGCCGATAGGTAGCTTGCAGTGGCCCCTCAGGGTTCCTGGGAAGATGCTCAGTGACGCATCCCAGACACGGGCCTGTCCAGGCCTCTCGGGGCCAAATGGGGGGCCTAGGGTGGTTTTGGAGTGAACGGGCCATTCAACCTGGCATTTGTGGGGCCCGGGACTCTGCTGGCACTGATCCTATGGATCTACAAAGCTACTGGCAGGGGAGGAACCAACATGGTCAGTGTGAGGATTTAGGTGCCTAGACAAAGAGGGCCCTTGTCAGAAGCCCTCTGGGCCTCCCCACTGTTCCAGGCTCCCCACTGTCCATCCTTCCCCAGACTGGTGAGCACAACACTCAGTAAGCAGGGGAGGGACCTCGCCAAGAGGAAAGAGCCCTCGGAGTTCCCGGCTGGACCTGGCTGTGGTGCTGTCTGTGCTGGCTGGGGCCCAGCCTGAACTAGGCTCCCAGGCAGCCACTGGGTTGGCTACTGGTCAGCAGGCGGGGGTTGGGACGTGGTTGCCAGGTCTGCCCACAGCTCTGCTGGCCTGGCATGGTGCCATTGCTGAAGTCCTCTGAGGTGGAGGTGACAATGGGAATGCAGATGCTTTGCCCTGGGGCTTCCCAGGCTGCTCAGGAACTGGGTAGATGGGGGGAGGGCCTCAAGGAGCCAACCACCCTCCTCCCCCAGGGTTGCTGTCCTCCATAATAGCACCTACCTGGCAGGGCCTGTGGGATCTACTACTAGGTTTGCCGCCAGGCCAGATGGTGGCGAGGATCTCGCCCTTTCAGAGTCAGAGCGAGGGTCACTGTCTTACGTGGTCCATGCTGGTGGAGAGGGGTGTGAGGCAAGGTGCACCTGCCTGGACCATCCTGAGCTGTTGACTAGCTTGTCAACAGGAGGTTGCCTACTGGAGTCCCAGTGTGGAGATAAAGGGCTGTTGTGGAGTACTTCAGCTGAGGTCACTAGCACCCTGAAAAGGGAGTCCCCAAAACACTATGACAGCGACCTCAGGGAAAGAGATCTTTGATGGTTTTACTGCTTGAATAGTAGTAAAAGTCAGTGTGGCATTTATATGACGAGGACACAGCACCCAGCTCTTTGCCACCGTGAAAGGAGAGACCGGAGTGCAGGTGAACAGCCTGCCCAGCAGCCAGGACCTTGGGGTCAGAGAAAGATGGTCGGAGGGGAGGGGAGGGGAGGCACTGCAACCTGTGGCCGCCCCCTTATTTCCCAGACTGGGGCAGGAGTCTGCTTTAATGGACCCAGAGAAAACAGCTATAAAGGAACACTTCAGGATGACCCCCCCCCAAGTCAGGACACAGGCTGCTGCAGGGTGAGGAGGGTCTCAGTCTCAGTTAGTCACAGGCCTGCCAATCTGTCATCGAGGCATCCGAGGGACTCACTTAAGGGACAGTGTTGGAGCAAGGTGTCAGTCAGCAAGAGCCCCCCCCTCACCCTGGGCTCTGGCTTGCTGGTCTAGTTGCTTGGATACCCTTCTGGCCTGCTCCCCGGCTGCCCAGTCCACCCCATGGGTGGCCCTTGGTGGGGGGCTGGCAGGGCTTTGGATGGCAAGAGTTCCTGCTGCTCCCCTTCCCTGGGAGGAGACTGTGAGGGAGTTGTTCCCTTGTCTGTTTCCCATGGGCCCTGTGGGAGGGACCCTGTGCTGAGAGCCATGCCACCCTCTGTGATTTGGGGGAACTCAAGGTGCAAGGTTCCCAGGCCAAGATATTGGAGAAATATTTTCTCCAGACCCAACTTTTGGACTCTGTTGCTTCCCACTGTCCTGGGGAGGAAGGGGTAGGCGGGGCTTTCATGGGAGGGAGGAGCGGGGGTGGGAAGGCCTGGGGGACTTGGGGCCAGGGCAGGGCAGAAAGTTTGCAGCTGAGGCCAGCAGCCACACTCATCCCATAGGCACCCCAGGGTCCCTGGAGCAGGACAGGGAAAACCGCGTTTCCCTTCCCAGCCTGGGAAGTCCCTTCCCTTGGCTGGATAAGCCTATGGTCGGGCTGGGGCCCTGGCAATCGTAGCCAGGAGCCGGGAAGTCCCTGGCTCCTGGGTACCGTCAGCCTGCTTGCTTCTCCTCAGCTCTGAGTAGAGATACCGTTACAGCTCCACCGCGACCAGCAATCACTGACCCTTCGGTCGGTCGTATCTGGGAGAAGCACCCTGCATGGCATAGCTCATTCCCTCCCTACACGGCTCATCCCTCATGTCAGAAGAGGAAGAAACCAAATGGCCTTCCTCCTGCCCTGCGCTGGAAGCTGGCAGAGTGCGGTGTGGCTGCCAGGGTCTCATGGGGCAGTCCTCTCCCCTAGCCTGGCTGCCGCTCTGCTGAGTCACTTGTGTCTGGGAAGCCTGGCGGGATGAGGCATCACCAATTCGCCAGTTCCCCTGCCTACTGGGCAGGGGAATACTGTCCTGACTCACCTTGGGCTGGCCTCCTGCCTCCTGGGCCCAGAGCCCCACCAGGCTCTGCCCTACCCCCTTTCGTGTACGCCCAGGCTCGCTGCCCAGGGACAGGTGGCAGAGTGCCAGGGCACCCTGCCGGGGAAGGGGCCAGTCTTGCAGCCCAGACCACCCACTGAGTAGCCCCATGTACAAAGGCTCTGTGTGCATGTGTGTCGTGCGTGGACAAGAGCTAGTAGCCATGACAACCAGGGAGGCGTATTCGGCCTGGCCCTGGCTGCTGGACTTGGGCAGAGAGCATAGCCCATGACGGTGGCAGCGGAGGTTGGAGAGGGCTGGGAGAGTGAGTGGGCAGGCTATGGAACTGGACTGGGACCAGGGACAGGTCACCACCTACTTTGCTCTCAGGTCACCAGGGAAAATGCAGGGGTGCTGGCCCAGCCTAGGAAGCCTCAGCTCCTGTCACCTGAACGCTGTGCCTGTCCAGGGAAGGCCTGACTCTGAGCAACCCAGAGGGCCCTTTGAGATCTGATTGATACCGTTCGTCCTCTTCGCTTTCTCTCCCTCGTCCCTCTCACTCAGTCTCCCCCTTGCTCTTCAGGGACTGGGGCAGAGCACTGGCCCACAGCCTCTGGCTGGGGCCCTGCTGGTTCCAGGCACATTACCTGAGCCCTTTTCCGGGCACTGTGGGCAAAGCATGCTTTCAAGTCCACCAGCATCTGAGAGCCTTTAGGTACCGACTGGCACGGCCTGAGGGCATCCAGGTGCTGTGCCTCCAAGGGGCCGAAAGGCAGTTTGTCTACCATAAGTCCTAATGTATTCTTGGCATGCCACCCTCTGCAATGGTGGTGGGAGGAGACGTGGTGGTGGGTAGGTGGTGTGGGTGGTGAATGGAGGTAGAGGACGTGGTGTGGTTGGTGGTGATGATGGGAATATTGTTGGTAGTAGTGACATGGAGTGGTGGTGGGTGTGGGAGTGGCAGCTAAGGTATGTGGGCTGTGATGGTGGTGGGGATGTGGGTGGGGATGTGGTTGTTGGTGGTGATGTGGATGGTGGTGATGTGGTTGGTGGTGGTGACGTGGTTGTTGGGGATGTGGTTGGTGGTGACGTGGTTGTTGGTGGTGACGTGGTTGGTGGTGGTGATGTGGTTGGTGGTGATGTGGTGGTGGTGACATGGTTGTTGTTGGTGACATGGTTGGTGGCAGTGTGATTGTTGGTGATGTGGTTGTTGGTGACGTGTTTTGTGGTGGTGACGTGGTTGTTGGTGGTGACATGGTTGGTGGTAGCGATGTGGTTGTTGTTGGTGACATGGTTGGTGGTGGCGATGTGGTTGTTGTTGGTGACATAGTTTTTGGTGGTGATGTGGTTGGTGGTGGTGACGTGGCTGTTGGTGGGGATGGGGGTTTGAGGTAGGTGGGTGGTGGTGGTAGTGGTGATACAGGCTGAGTGGTGATGTGGAAAGACTATCATCTTGGTTTCACAGTAGCAGGAGGGTATCGGTCCCAATACACCTGAAGCACAAGGAGAGTGTGAATGTCAGTGCCTGTCTGGGCCGCTTTTCCTGTCATTGGCTTCTTGGATAGTTGATGACAAGGGCCCTATGGGAGCTGGGGACCTGAGAAGCACCCTGGAAGGAGGGTTCCTGGGGTGGGGGTGCTGCCCCTGTCCCATGGAGCGGCCAGCAGACTCATTCTTGCCCTGTGTCCACAGCCAGCAGCCGCCTGATGGGAAGTTCCCCCGCCTCCTCTTTCATGGGCGGCTTCCTCACCAGCAGCCTGGGCTCAGCAGCTTCCACGCACCCCAGCGGCCCCACCTCCTCCCCCTCTGAGCAGGCCTACCGTGGCTCCCACCCCGCTACCTCCCAGATCTGGTTCTCCCACTCCCACGAAGGTAAGTCAGGTCTGGGCTGTGGATTGATGGTGGTGAAGACCAGCCAGCAGACCCTGCCAAGCTTGCTGGAGGAAGGGGATACGGGGAGGGAAGAGGATGGGATGGGGCCTCCCTGCTGAGGAAGCCCCTCGGGGGAGGTGGTAATTGGTTAGAAATGGGGTGGCCCCTGCTAGGCATTGGGCCTAGCCAGATGTGTGCTCCAGATGTTGGGCAAGGAGGACTCTAGGGAGCTGAGGAAATGTGGAACACAGCTGGGCCAGCCGGACTGGGCTTAGCCCTCTGCCATGAGCTGCCCCCACCTTCCCAGCCTCAAGGAGGTGTGAGTTACAGATGTACCAGCTGGGAGGGCGAGGTGGGGAGAAGAGCGCCGTCAGCAGCCCGGCTCGCCCCCCAAGCCACCAGCCTCCCTCTCCAGGCACAGTTGTAGCTCATGAATGAATAGCTGTTGCTTTCAGGTGTCCCAGAGGATCTCCAGACACCTGCTGGGACCCCAGGCTCCCCTGCCCTGCCCAGCTGCCCAAGGTTTGCTGGGCACCTTGGTGTTGACTTGGATGGTGGTCCTGGGACACAAAGGCCTCGGGCCACAATGTCCCAGGCCCCTGTCGTTGCTGGTGTTCCCTTGGCTGTTTGTCCCCCACAGTGTGGGAAGGGTTAACACCCCCCTCACCGCTGGCACACAGGAGGTGATTGCAGTTGGCAGCGGGTACATAGGGCTCTCGCTCCTGGCAGCCGGCACTGCAGTAACTCAATGACGACTGAGCTCGGCGTCGTGTTTACAGAGCTCAGTGGACCCACACACAGCGCATGGCCTCACCAGTGTTCCAGGCAGAGAGATTAGCGCCCAGCACTGCTGGAAGCTGGAGAAACCTCTCTTTGTGCAACAAGAAGGGGCTGTTTTCCAAACAGGACAGGTGACGAGTGAGGGACAGTTGTTAAAGTAATCTAGGCTTTAGGCGCCACTCGGAGCACACATGTTGGGCAGGTGATAAGGAGTAATGCTGTCCCGGGGTGGAGGGGAGGCCAGCAGGGTCCTGAGGACAAATGGGCAGAGTGGGGTCCTGGGTCCAGACCTCCCTGTACTCTGCTTCCCATCCCCGCAGCCTCCTAGAGAGAAGACCGGGCTGGCACAGCTGGACCCTAGTAGAAGGCTCCTCAGCCAGCCGTTGGTGGCCCCAGGCCTTCACCCACCAGCCCCCAGCCAGCCTTTGTGTGTGCTGGGCATCTCCCAGCTGGCCACAGCATCTGGCTCCCAGGATGCCAGGATGTCTGTGAGAGGGAAAAGAGTAGCCAAGCAGGAGGAACAGGCAGGCCTGAGGCCGCTCAGAAGGGCTGCTCTCCACTGGCCTGGCCACAGGTACATGGGGACACCCTGGCCGACTGACTTGATTTCCCTCCTTGCCGTCCACAGTGTGTCACGCCAGGCCCATGACCAGCTCTGTGGAGAGGCATATATGCCCACTTCCTCTCCGATCTTACCCAGGAGAACCCCTCCAGCAAGGAGAGCAGTTTGTGGGTGACGCCACCTGCTTTGGAGCCCTGTCCTGCCCCCAATGGGCTACTCACAGGGTGGCTGGGTGGGTGGAGGTCTACTGACAGCCCTCACAACGACCTCCAGCTGCTCACTTCCCCTTGCACCAACGGCTGTCTTGATGGAGTGACTTATGAAATATCCTGGGTACCCCTAACCCTCAGCCCCCCAACATGAAGCTGAGCGCTGGCAGATTCCATATTCCTGCCTCAGCCTCAGAGGTGGTGTCCACCTGGCTGAGGGAGACCAGTATCCAGGTGGTAGGCTGGACAGGGTGGAACCTATTAGCTTCTGGGCTTTGGCCCAGCCCCATCCTGAGTCCTTTATTTAAAGCAAAAAGAGGGGCCTGGTACCTCCCAAAGCCTGGCAATGTCACACAGAAAAGGTTCTCTGAGACCAGCCCCAAGGGCAACACCCTTCACTGCCCACTTCTGGGCACCCCCTGTGCCAGGTTCAAGATGCAGTATAAGAAGTGGGCTATGTGGGATTCCAGAACATGGGGTGAGGCACAGGGCCCACTTGTGGCTGGAGACAAATGTGAGGGAGGCAGCCATCCTGGAGCAAGTACCACCCACCGCCACCTGAAAGGGTCTGAAAGTCCATATCTGTCAGGGAATCACATGACAGCACCCATCTTCTAGGTCAGCCTCAGCTTACCCCTATCTGCTGCCCCAGGGTGCCCTCCCTGCAGGGGTTCCCCTGTTCTCTGTGTCTGCAGCCTCGCTCCCCAACAGGCCACGTGGTACAGCTGACTGAGCGTGGTCTACGCAGAGGCCAGGGCGGGCGGGGTGGGAGCGAATGGCAGGCTGGCTGGCTGCCCTGGCACCGTGCCTGGCTGCTAGTCTGACGGGGTGCCAGCTGGCTCCACGTGCCGGAGCCTGTTTCTCGGCCCTGTGTGTTCAGAAGGGTGGGTGGGGGCGAGGCAGGCAGAGGGGGCACGCGACACGGCCGGAGAGCGGGGGCTGTCCAGCATGGGGGCTGCCTGGGAGTTCAGCCCAGAGGCTTGACTTCACCCTTGTCCTGTTCCCTCCACCGCCTCCAGGATGAGCAGGGAGGCAGGTGCTTAGCGCTGCCCTCTCATCACCCCCTCCCTGCCCTGGAGACCAGGAGGTGGCAAGCAAGTCGAACTACAGGTGGGGGTTAGTCACAGGTGCCCCTCACTCTAGGCAGGGCCTCCGAGCCAGCCAGAAGATGTCCCCCTCCCCCGCCATCTGCAGGGCAGCTGCTAGAGCCAGGCTGGGCTTCCTGTGTCCCTGGAACAGCTGGGGGTGCAGGGGAGGCACCCTGGCGTTGCAGGAGCCGCCCTAGAACATCTGGCCTGGGGCAGGGCCTGCTTGCTCAGCCCCAGGCCTCTTGGCCCTTTGGCCCATCCAAGATGAGGGTCTTGTCAGAAGTGGACCCTCGAGGGACTGGGGTTGGGTAGACAGCGGAACTAGCCTGGGGCAGAGGTGAGAGGCTGTCCGCCAACCTGGCCTGGGTGGACCAGGACAAGAGTGGGTGCAGCACAGCTGGCCCTGTTGTCAGTGAGCCCGCCCCCACCCCAGCTGCCGGGCTGGGACCACCCACAGGGCCATGAAAGGGGGTGCTCTTGCTGGGGTGAGGGCTATAGCTGGAGCTGGAGCTGCCACAGCCAGACTAGCCGTGGTCTCTTGTGCCACCTGGAGGGGGAGCCATGGGCACACGTGCCAGTGCTGGCTGCCCGCCTAGTCGGCCTCTGACAAAGACAGACCCACCCTGGTGGCCATTTCTCCATGCAGGCCTGGCTGGATTCCAGGGGCAGGAGCCACACACAGAAGCCACCAAGTGTGCCCTGCTGTTGCAGACCCCACAGCTCCCTCAGTACCTTGTGAGGCCTCAGGAGTAAGCAGGAGCTAGAACATGGCCAAAAGGGAAGCCGGCCCTACCCAGCACCCACCCACATGGGTGGCCAAAATTCTCTCGTGGGCCTTTGGGTGCCACTCACTGAACTTCCCCTGCCCCAGTGCCTTTTCTCCAGACCCTGAAAGTCCGTTCCTTTTTTTGTGGTTTGCTTTGCCTTTGCTTAAGACGTAGGGCTCACTGTGCAGCCCTGGTTAGCCTGGAACTTGCTATATAGACCAGGCTGGCCTTGAACTTGCCATGATCTTCCCAGACGCTCCGATTACAGGAATGCACCAACAAACCCCTCGCTTCCTTACACCTGCTGCCTCTGTGGCTCAAATGTCACCTTCACAGGCCCATCAGGGCCCTGGCCTCTCCTCTCTGGTCCTCTCCCTCACCCCAGACCTTCCACACCTCATGGTGTCTCTACCCATGTCCACAGGGAGCTGCTGAAACAGTTGGGTTAAAGCTGGCCACCTCAAGATCTTGGGGAAAGTATGGGGCTGAGCTAAACCCTCCGCTGGAGCCCAGGATGTCCCACTAGGCAGTCTGCCTCCACCTGGCTCCAGCGCAACCAGAAGGAGGCGACTGCGGAGCCTCGGGGCCCCGTCCTTCGGTCATCACAGCCCAAGAGCTGTGTTAGCCCAAAGTTCGCCTGCTCAGCTGTGAGGCCTCTTGTAAACCATACAAGTCAGAGTAGCTGTTTGGGCCCAGCACTGGACATGTACTACAAAAAGCAGCTTCCTCCTTTCCACGCCCCCTGTGGTGACTGTCCATGGCTGAGGACAATGGTCTGGGTCACCAGGTGGGCTCTGACCAGCACACTGCCCATGAGTGAGTGGGGACCAGGCAGGAGGGTTATGGAAAGGGTGGGTGGCAGAGCCACTGTCCCAGACCCCTGAATGCTTCTGCTTGTCTTCCCGAACTCTCATTGCCTTCCCTAGCCTTCTCCTCTGTAGGGAATGGGGTCCTGTCCAGGGCGTCCCTGGATCCAGGGCATCTGCCCATGGAACCCTGGCCCCTTGGCCACCCCTCTAGGTCAAGGGACGGATGGAGCCTGCCAGGCCCTGTACCCTGGGTGGCTGTGAGTCAGTACCCTATAGGTCCTCAGAGGAGATGGGGGGCATGCTGTAAGGGCTGCCCTTCTGAGCCCCAGAGGACTACATGGGTGGTCAGTCTTGGCAGCTGCACCTTGATCCTGGCCTAGACAATGAGGAGGGGACCCTGCAGCAGGGAGGACTTGGGCTGTTACTAGGGTGCCTCCCTTAGCCACTAAAGCGGGGATGGCAAGTGGCCCTGCCCGTCCCCAGGACAGACATTGCTAGTCAGTTATGCTGTGTGAACATTCAGCCTCAGAATTCTTAACCCAGCACTCTGGAATGAAAGGGACGTCACCAGCGTGAGTGGGCCAGCTCTGAGACAGTGCCGGGCAGCCATGTGTAACAGCATCCTAAGTGACAGGAAGGAGATGCCAGGTTACTGGAGGAGCAGCATCCTTGCCAGGCCCCGTGTCTCCTGGGCCCCTGTGGGAAGTGGGAGGCTTGCGGCCAGGCTGGGGCCTACCAGACATCTGCTTTCTCAGTGGGCAGGAAAAGCCCCTACCCCATGGCCACCAAACCCAACTCCCCATCTCCCTGCCCGCTGTCCCCACTCCTTCAAACGCTGCCGTAGGCTGTCTACCCACCTTCGGCCACCTGTTCTTTTGCTGCCCACTGGGCACATGTCCCCCACTCAGCCTTCTCTGGCGGCCATAGTAGAGGACGAGATGTCCTCAGCAAGTTTCCACACCTAGCAGGGCCCCTTCCTCTAGTCAGATAGAAGCTCTTGAGGCAGCAAATGGTCTTGGGCTTGTCACCTGTCCATTGAGGTGATCACAGTGTCTCTGATCGCAGAGGGGACTGAGGCTGTGGGCTTCCAGCATCAGTGTGGGCTGGAAGACCTGGCGGTCAGAGGGACATACTTGGTCTTCTGGGGCCTGGCTCCCAGCTGTCACCCCCTCCCCCATCTCCCCAACCAGCAGAGCCTCCCTGGTCTTCTCAGGGTGCTGTGTCTCAGAGCAGCTGCTGATTCGTGAAAGTCCTTTTTATTTTCTTCTTCAGTTCAGAAAGTGTAGACTTGAGAAAAAGAAAGAAGCCTTTCTCTTGCTAGACTGAGACCCCCCCCATCCCCACTCCCTCTACCCAGGACTCCCTGCCCTTCCCCCACCCTTGTTTTTTTTCTTCTTCTTCTTCTCCAATTCCCCATTGGGTCCTGGAAGGTGGAGAGCCCACTAGGCCTCTGACTGGCCTGTAGATTTAGGCTTCATTCCCTGACCTGGCCACTGCCAACTCTGTACCACCCGTCCTCATACAGCCCTCACAGGACACAGGGCAGGGTGTCTGTACCTCAGCCAGCCAAGTGTCTACTATCTCCAGAGAACCGTGAGAGGCCCAGACCACCTGAAGGAGCACAGGGTGGGGGGGGGTCTGAGCCTGGGAAATACCGTCTGGGAAGAAGGAATTTACAGACTTCTGTTTACCAAAATGAGGCCCGTAAAATATTTAACGGCAACCAATTATGGGGGGCAGCTGCAGTGGCTTAACTCCCCCCTTGTCCCCTCCCTGGCTGCTCCCACCCCGGCCTCTAGGCTTCGTCAGGTCTTCCAGGAGCTGAGTTTAATCTGGCTAACATCTGCTGCAGATGCGTCCCCACACTAGGCCAGTGGAGAAGGCCTTCCAGCCTCTGCCTGCTCCTCAGGGGGAAGGATGGTAACGAGGGGACAGTGAGGACAGGCTTGGCAGTGGGCACCTTGCCCAAGTCCTTCCATGTGGGCTGAGGGTGTGCCCTCAGCCAGGAGATGGGACTACACCAGCCAGCAGGCTTCCCTGGGCAGGATTTCTCTGGGCCCTCACAGGACTCCTGGTCTTCCCGCTTGGGAAAGACGGAGCTCCTCCCTCAAAAGAGCGCCAGAGAATGCCTCCGCCACATCATCAGTGGGCCTGGGGGTCCCGGGGGTCCCTGCCTGGTGCCTGAGTGCTAGGAGCTACCTTGTCCTTCGCCTGAGCTGGGTGCCAGAAAAGCTCTGCAGCCCCACGCTGTCTGTCTTCTGAGTGCCCACAGGGGCCTCTTCCATTCAGCACTCCGGCAGGTCATCTTTAGGGCTCCTGGGGACACGGGACAGAGAGCAGACACATCTGGAAAGCCATCCTGCACTTCTGGGTTTGCCTCTTCCGAGTTGACCTCCAGCGGGACACTTGAGGGCCGCGACTGGCTCCCAGTCTGAATCAAGGCACCCTTTTATCAAATGACAACAGTTGGGATGCTGCCTGCCCTAGGCCGTCCCTCCCCAGGGACTGTGGCTGCCCTGAATAGCCAGCCTCCTCCCCTCTGCCTGTCCCTCTGGGGAAACCCCAGGGATCCCTGCTCCCTTGTCCCAGCCCAGTGCAGCTGGAGAAGCGAGCTCTTGGGACAGCAATGAGGTGGGTCCCCGAGAGAAGCTCCTCTAGGCTGGATCTCCATGGGGACGTGCTCAGAGCAGCTTCGAACCTGCGAAGAGCCCTGCCCTGCCCTGCTTGGCTGTTTCCTTCCGTGGGGTGTCGCAGGATGTCTCTGAGTTGATGCTGCAGGTATCCTGGCTCCCTCAGGCCTCTTCCCGACGCTCACAGCGTGCCTCACATACTCACAGACAGCTTCTAGATTCATGCTGACAAAGCTAGGAGTTGCCTGAAGAACCAGCCATGGCCAGATGCCCTGGCTCCGAGGACATCTGGTCCAACATGGAAGATAGACCTCAGCCTGGCCCAGACGCCTCTTGAAGCCCTCACCCATTTAACAAAGAGCTCCAGGGTGTGGCCAAGAGAGCCAGCCACCTGGCCTAGGTGCAAGCCAGACTGGAGGAGACCTAAACTCCCCTCCCCTGCCCTGGCATCCTAACAGCTGCCAAGGTGGTGGTAGTGGATAGGGCCGGCTAGCCACCAGCAGGCAGGCCTCCCTGGTGGGTCTGATGGGGATGTAGGTCCCCAGTGTCCCCTGCAAAGCTCGTGGGACAGACCAGCTGAGAAGCCTCAGTCCTGGTAGCTGCTGGTAGCGCTAGGGTTCCCCCCTCCCTTGGGAGCCTGGCAGCTTCTGTGCCGCCACCCCTCCCCCAGCTTGCTGCCAGCATCCAGTCCTGCCTCTCCTGCAGCCTGAACCATACGGAGGCAGGAACAGCGTCTGTTCTAGGTGACCAGAGCCACCAACACCCTGGGCCAACAGGGTGGGATATCTCCAGGCAGCCCAGCCTTCCCGTAGTCTGGCAAGCTAAGAGGGATGGACGCCTTGAATCTGAGTGTGGTCTGCCTGGAACCACTCAAAGTCACCAGGCAGGGGCTGGGCTTCTCCCACTGGGCCGTGGCTAGGACAGCTTCTTTGCAGACATGGCCATGAAAATGCTGGGCCTCAGAGGAGAGCGAGTTGAGAAGAGACTCTTCTCACAGGTGGGAGCCTGAGCACCCCAGCTGTACCTCCCAGGGGTGTGAGTCACCCGAACCTCAAATGGCACAGCACAGCTCCTCCAGAACTGTCCGCTTGCCCCATGGAGAGTCCAGGCTGGAAGCTGTGTGGCCAGGCTCTCCCTTGGCTAGAGAGCTTAGAGGGTCTGACTCCCAAGCCCCTTTGTTGCCTAGTCTGGAAGCTCCCGCAACACCAAGTGCTGCTGGGAGGGACTCAAAAGCAGCCTCCCTGCTCTCCCCAGCCCATCAGCAATTCAATTTGTGCTGCACCGGAGGGATGGTATTAGTCGAGTCAGAGTTAATATGATGTATTGATGGGTTGATTTCCCACTGGCGGGCTGTGCCCGACTCTGTGGGGTGTCGCTCCTGGGCTGCCTGCCCGCTTCTCGCCTACTTCAGGTCAGGGTGGTACAGGCCAGGAGGTCAAGAGCCACCTCTGCAACCTAGTCCTTTTGCTTCTCTAGCTCCTGCGTACCCCAGATTTTCGGGGAGTCTGGCATCTACCTTCCTACCAGTCAGCCACTTGGATCACCATGGAAACAGCAATGTTCTCTACGGGCAACATCGTTTCTATGGAACCCAAAAAGGCAAGTCCCATGGAGCCTGTGTGGGGTGCAGAGTGTCCTGGGGGTGAATTTAAGAAGCGCTGGTGAGTCCTTTCCACCAGGGCTGGGGCCCACGGATAATGTCCCAGGACCACCATCAGGCCATGCTATCCTTCCAGATCTCTGTACCCCTGCTTTGCTAGGCACCCCCAGCAGCTCAGAGAACTCAGGAGTAGCCTAGTGCAAGAAGCCTTTAACTCGGGGGTGGGGGGACGACTCAGAATCTTGAGACAGCTCTGAGCTGTCAGGAGCCCCTCTCTGACACCATCCCTTGGTCCTGCATGTTGGTCAGCATTGCAAGGGTAGTAGCAGTAGGTCCCACCAGGAGCCCCAGGACAGGCCTGGCTGGAGGTGGCCAGGGGTAAGCCCAGGCTGTAGCTCCTGTCACCAGGTATGTTTGGGGGAAGAGGGGTACAGTATCTGATTTGTATTTTGGAAAGCCCTCCTGGGGTGGTACTGGGCTAGCATTGTGTTATTTCAGGTTGGGATGGTCCTATGACAGGATAAGACTCAACCTCAGACATGGGGTCCCACAAGAGCAGAAGGACTGATGTCAAGCAACACATACTAGGGCAGGGGAGGACAGAGGGTCCCTGGCCTGGGCTCTGGGAGGGGCTATTTGAACAGGCACAGTTGGAAAAGATAAATCCAACCTATATACAGAGCGCCTGGGGTCTCCCTGGGGAAGAGATGGATGCTGGCCCTACCATCGGTGCTCCTCCTGTGGAGAGAGAGCCGGTGAGGATAGGTGATTTCATTGAGGAGCCTCCCCACAAACTGCCAGAGGGGATGGTGACTGGGACACAGACAGGATACCGGGGTGCAAAAAGGACCTACAGCTGACCTTCAGCCCCTGCGTCTCACAGCTTCTAGAACCCAGGATCTGGGAGTGTCCAGCATGCCTGGGTCCTTGGGCTGATCCTGCACCTTTGGGCTCAGAAGAGTCTTGGAGCCACTGAAGCTCTGCTATGACCTTTGGCCTTGCTCAGGCTGCTCAGCTGTGATTGGTACAGGGAGGCTCTGTTTGGGGAACCAGACAGGAAGCCTCCCCAGCCCCATTCAGGGGGGCCTGGCTCCATGCTAGAGAGCCCATGCTCCCAGGAACCCAGCTCTTAGGCCGTGGGCTGGGTCCCCCAAGCCCTTAGTCACACATCCCCCATGTCTGCAGCTGTTTTGACAGCATCTGTCACGAGTGGGCAGGTGGCTGGTTCCAGCCCCAGAAACCTGACCAGTGAACCTAGGCCCAGGGACTCCCTCTGGGCAGTAGGCCGGCTGGTGTCCCGGCAGCCGCTGCTGGCCAGGCCTCTCGGCTTTCACAATATTGTGGGGGAACCTCATCCAAGAACATTATTTGGTTTTGGAAATTGAGCTAATTAGGTTTCTCCTGGGCTACCCCCTTCCCGGTCTCCTTCCCCCTTGTTCCTAATTAGCAGGAAATTGACAAGGAATTTACATGAATGAGGACAGTTTTACAAGATCCAAACATTTCCTTTGTTCCCCTTGTCTGCTCCCTCAGCTAGGGCCTAGCCCTGCTGCCCACCCACCCAACTGAGGGAAGGAGGGGCACCCTATGGGGTCTGTCCTCCCCCAAGCATGGATGTCCCCAGGGCTGGCCCACAAAGCCTAAAGCAGACCCTTACAGGGTATGAAGGGTTTGTCTGGGATCTAGTGCCCCAGCTGAGCAGCCAGTCCACTGGCCAGCAGAGGGAGCCCCCAGGACACCCACCACCCAACCAGGCTTGGTTGTCCTTGAGGTGCTGGTGGGTGCAACTGTGCTGCACCCAGGGACTCATGTTCTTTCCTCCAGGTTTTGACCTCTGCCATTCTACTACCCTGAGATACCCAGTTAAGATGTTGAGGGCTAAGAGGGTTCCCAGGGTGCCCCCAAGGTTTACCTTCCACACCATCCTTCAGACACCCTGGTCTCTTCTCTTCAACACTCCTGGCCACCCTAGCATTCCACGTCACACGAGCCTTGTAGAGGTTCACTCGTGCTTCCTCAGAAGCTGAGCTGACCAGAGAGAGGCCGGGGCCAGGCTCTGCAGCTCCAGACTTCTAGGGCAGAAACAGGGTGGAGGGGATAGTGTTTAGGATGGTGGTGATGGTCAAACAGCACTGTGTGCTTCACGCCACTAACAACACACTTAAAGATGGTTTGTTTTATGTTGTACATATATGTTTCTATGATTGAAAACGTATATACAGGGCTGGAGGGGATGGCTCAGCGGTTAAGGCACTTGTCTGCAAAGCCTAAAGACCCAGGTTCAACTCCCCAGTGACCACGTAGAGCCAGATGCACAAAGTGGCCCAGGCATCTATGCATCTAGGGTGCATTTGTAGAGGCTGGAGGCCCTGGCAGCCTTCTCTCTCTCTCTCTCTCTCTCTCTCTCTGTCTCTCTCTCTCTCATTGCAAATAAATAAATAGCTTTTATTTTTTCAAGTATACAAGCAAACAAATCAAAGCCTTCTGTAGACAAGACTTTGGGTAGAAGCCAGCCAGGATTGGGAAGATACCTAGAGTGGGGGGTTCTCCAGCACCCCACTCCACTTCTGCTGACCTTGGCTCTTTTGCCTCACAGATAACTTCTACCTGCGCAACCTGCCCCCTCAGCCCGCAATCCTGCCCACCAACCACAACTTCCCTGGCGTGGCCCGAACCGCCCCTGCTCACCCCATTGGCTCCTGTAACCGGGACCGGGTTGAGGCTGGCTCGCTGCCCAAAGGCCCCAAGGAGTTTGACCGCTTCCTCATGGGTAAAGAGCCTGGCAAGGAGAAACCTGGCAAGGTGGTAGAAGGCAGGGAACGCCCGCTGGCCGAGGAGGACAGCAGCAACGACCGCCATAAGCTGGTGTTGTCCGTGCCTACTGAGGGGCTCTGCAAGGAGGGGGGCCCTGCACCCCGGGGCTCCTGTGAGGGACGCCCCAAGCACCTCACCTCCTGCCTGCTCAACACCAAGGTGCTCAATGGGGACATGGGCAAGGCCACGCTGGCCAGTTGTGCAGGGGGCATGCTGGGTCGGCCTGGTCCAGGTGTGGCGGCATCTGGACGCTGTGCCAAGGAGGCAGCGGGCCCCATGGAATCTGGGCCAGCCTTTAGCGAGTGCCTGGAGCGACGGCAGATGCTGCACCATGCAGTGGCCTACACAGTGCCATCTGGCCTGCCCACCGGCCCACCCCCGCCCTTAAGCACAGGCCCGGGATCTTTCCCCTGCCTGCAGCTGCATGGGGGTCCAGATGGACTCTGCCCACTGCAGGACAAAGTCCCTCGGGACCTAAAGGCCAGCGGGCCCACCTTCGTGCCTTCTGTGGGTCACCTGGCTGACAAGAGCCGGCCCTTCCAGGCAGCTGAAGGCCGTGCTGTGGTGGCTGATGGCAAGGAGAGGCATCCGGATGGGGCCATGGCCTCTGACCATGCTGTGCCCTACGGAGTTTCCTATGCCCACCTGAAGGCTGAGGGCAAGGGCGAGCGGCGGCCTGGAGGCTTTGAGGCTGCCCTCCACCCCCGGCTAAAGAGCCTGGAGTATCTCAGTACAGGCCCTGAGCCCCCCTTCTCTGGACTCCCCAAAGGTGGTATGGACAAAAGTGGCTGCTTTGAGTTGCCTACGTCCTCACAGGACTGTGCCCGGACGGCTCACCAGGACCCGCTGGGAGGGAAGGCCACGCAGGCCTGCTGCACTTTAGACAAAGTGGCCAGCAAGGAGGTCCCTGGTGGTCCCCCAGGGGCCCAGAAGGTGGCCCGGATCCGGCATCAACAGCACTTGGTGGCCCCTGAGGTAGACCCAGGGGGAAGTGGGGCTGAAGCCAAGCGCAAGTCCCTGGAGCTGGCATCTCTGGGGTATAGCGGACCCCACCTTCCCCCGTGGGGTGTCCAGACAGGCCAGGGCAACTCGATGACCATCAGTGAAGAACGCAAGGGTGGTGCCTACCTGGACCCCTTTGGCAGCGGCCTGCAGCAGGCAGCTCTCCTGTCCCAGGAGCCGCCCACCCCACCCGACGAGGTGTCGGCCATGAAGAGCTTACTCAAGTACAGCGACCAAGCCCTAGTCGTGGGCCAAAAGGCGCCCTTCGTGGGCCTGGGCAGCCTCAAAGCCAGCTGTGTTCAGCAGGAAGCCAAGTTCCCAGCCTCCAAGGGCCCCGGCTCCGTGGAGAGGCCCGACTGTGCCCGCAGCCGGGAGCATGAGGCCTTGCACGGAGATGGGGAGGTGCGGCAGCCACCTGTGGGCATCGCGGTGGCCTTGGCCCGGCAGAAGGACACAGTGAGCCGACCTGACGCAGCCTATGGCACCAACAGTGGGCGACAGGGCAGGGCTGCCCCCACCTTCAAAGGTACACCACCGGGTAGGGATGCAGGCTAGGTGGGATCCACGATGCTCAGGGCCAGGGACCCCGCTCCGGGTGTCAACCCCACGCAAGGCGAGGTCATGATTCGCTTGGTCAGTGGCTTCTGGGTAGCCACAGTCTGGCTTTTCTGTGCAGCTGGTGGAGGGCCACGCACTTCCCACGTGCTAGACCTGGAGAGTGAGGAAGAAAGGACGAGAATGTGTGACGACCGCCTGGGGTTGCCTGGCCGGGAACTGCTGTTACAGTAAGAGTTAACCTGGCCCTGTGGTGGCTGCCTGCTCAGAGCCCTCGTGGGAGAAAGGGATGTGTTGTGGTCAGGACACAAGGCTCTGGCCCCTTCCAGTCCTGGGGGAGGGTCCTACCAGCATGACCAAGGCTGAGAACCTGGGGTCTCCTGGGACATTCACCTCCATATCCCCTCCCAGCTTGACAGTCTGCTGATCTTACAGGGACAACAAAGACCTCATGGAATTTGCCAGGATCCACCCCACAAGCAGCTGCCCCGGAGATATGGCCCCTCACCTCATGATGCAGGGAGGCCAGCTCGGGGGAGACCCAGCCCCCCACCCTGCTCATCCTCCCTGGCTGCCCCGCACCCGCAGCCCCTCCTTGTGGATGGGGGGACATTCCTACGGTCAGTGCTCTGAGAGAAGACAAGGTTGGGGGACTGGAGTGGATCTAGTGGTCAATCTCTCCTCGCTAGGGCACCAGAGGTGGGAAGCCCGAGGGTGACATGCGCCTCTGGCTTGACCTCTGTGCTTCTGCTCCCCAGGCCTCGGACACCCCGCCCTGCACCAGAACCTGCCCCCGGGCTTCCCTGCCTCCGTGCCCGGCTCCATGCCCTCAGTGTTTCCCCTCCCCCAGGACGCATCTGCACAGCTCGTCATCCTGCCCTCAGAGCCCACACCCCACAGCACCCCTCACACACTTGGTAAGGGCCTGCCCGGCCTGGCTCTTGGCAGTGGGTCTGAGGAGGACAGTTGTCCCTAGGGAGCAAGACACGTGCCCCGTGAGGGAGCCATGGAGCAGCCCGTCTGAGTACAGGGCTAGGGAGGGTTGAGGGGTGATGAGGCTGGTGGGCAAGGGAAAAGCAGCCAGGGGGGCCCTTCATCTCTGGGGCTGATGACCCTCTGGCCCTTCCTACAGCTGAAGTCATGGACCAGGCCTCGCTGTGGCCCCCCATGTATGGGAGCCGGGGCCCCACCTCGCACATGCAACACCCCGGTCAGCTCCCCGTGTACTCCCGGTCCCAGCTGCTGCGGCAGCAAGAGCTCTATGCCCTACAGCAGCACCAGCAGCACCAGCAGCAGCAGCGGGCCGCCCAGTTCCAGGTACCACCACCCACCGGCCCTCCCGACCCAAGGCCATGCAGCCGGCCCGAGAACAGCCCTGCATGCCCCCCACCCATCAGCGGGAAGCGGGGTCCAGAGGGTCAGGCCATCTCAGTCTTGCCCTCCGCTTGACAGCGCAAGCCCGAGGAGCGCCACGTGGAGTTAGAGGAGCACGTCCAGGAGAAGGCACCCAAGCCCACTCACAAGCCAGTTGCCTTAACCCCGATGGCCAAGGGCACACCCTCAACCGCCACTGCAGGCCCAGTCAAGCTGTCACCCTGTTGTCACTCACCCACCCTGAAGACCCCTGCCAGCTGCCCCACACCACCACCACCTCGTCCCAGCGTCCCCAGCACTTTATCCGTCGGTCCCACTGGCAGCCCAGGGCCTGGCTCCAAGGTGCCCGGCACCGAGGACAAGAGTGGGGAGGGCCAGCGGGCTGGAGCCAACCTCACTACGCTGGAACCAGGTGAGAATGGGCAGCACTGGCCTGGCACACCCAACCTGACGCCTTCACCCCCACCACAGTGGGCAGGGGCTGCTCGGGCCATGAGGTCCTCCCTCTTTCCAACTCTCCTATCTATGATCTATGGAGAGACTCACTGTCCTGCTCTTGGCCCCTACTGGCTCTTGGTCAATGGGACGGGATGTGGGCAGATCTCACTGGCCAGCTTGGGGAAGGGCCTGTAAGTGGTGATGTACCTGCCTGGCATTAGACTTAGAGCCTGTCTCTGGCCATGAGTCTGGGTTTTAGCAAAGCTGACCATGATGACGTCTTTACCACGTGGGACTTAGCCTGAGGCAGGGTGGGTGGAACTGCCACCTGCCAGCTCCTCCGTGATGGCCAGGATTCTCTGAATCAGGCTGAGGCCTTTGGACAGCCATGGAAAGCCTATCCCAAGTCCACAGAACGCTGAGCCAGCAGAGGGGTGGTTGTTTGTTTGTTTGTGTTTTTCAGTTAATGGGGTGTAATGCCTCTGGCACTGCTAGCTTGTTTCAGTTCAGGGGGGAGCCCTGATTCAGGCATCATAGTTTTCTGGTTAGCCACACCAGAGACGGCCCTGAGGCCTCCTGAAGCTCTCTGAGTGGTCCAGCCTCTAATGCCTCATCCCCTGCTGCCCCTCAATGTAACAGAACACAGCCCCCATCCCTGCCTCTCCTGCCTGCAGGCCAAGGGACCTGGTTGGGGAGCCTCCTTCCCCCAGGATTGCGCTTCCAGCCGTTCCTCACCTCTGTTCTCTTTCACAGACCTGCCTCCAGGATTCGTGCACTCCACAGCTGGCATGGGCTTCTCCTGCCTTCCCTCAGATGTGCACTCTGACCTCCAGGACCCCAAAACTATGCAAACCACCGCCCCAGGGGCCCAACCTGAACCCACAAGGACGTTCCTGCCTGGGGAGCCTCCCCCCTGCAGCCCCAGGAACCTGGAGGAGACTAGGCTGCTCTCAGGGGCCAGGGAGGCCACCCAGGACCTTGCCACCATACCCCACCCCGCCGAGCGGGGACCTACGAGGAAGGCCGAGGACCCCAGCCCACTTGAGGGGCTACAAGCACTGAAATTTGGAGCCCTCCTTGAGGGAGGGAACACCGAAGCCACTGGCCAGGCTAATTTTACTCAGGGAGGGGCGCAAGAGGAGAGGACAGAGGAGGAGGGGGTACCACATCTCCCCTCAGGGGCCTCCCCTCAAGTGTTGGAACAGCAGGCAGGGAGCCCAGTTGCCCTGAATGAAGATGGGGGTGAACAGCAGGCCCCCGATATGGCCCAGCTGCAGGAGGAGAAAGCCCAGCTGGAGGAGAGTGGGGGTGACTCAGAGTTGGACTGGGGGACCCCCCACTGTAGCCAACCACCCAAGGCACTGCCAGGCTTGGATGCCTTGGTGGCTGCCACCGTGGACCTAGGGGACCTGCCCAACATCAGCCTGCAAGATCCTCGGCCCTCAGAAGCCCCTGTGCCCCCCGGCACGGTCCCCCTGCCCCATAGCTCAGGGATTCATGGGATCGCCCTGCTCAGTGAGCTGGCCGACCTGGAGACCCAGCGACAGAGGAGTGAGCTGGCAGTGCAAGGTAAGCCCGGGCTACAGCCTCCCTCCCCAGGACCCTCGGGTTGGCTTCGGGTCAGCTAGCCTTTGCCCTGCTTCAGTTGTCCCTGAAGTGAGGAGGGTCCTTCTAACCCCATGTCTTCCCCTGTGGAAATCAAAGGCAGGTGTGCCAAGCCATGTAGGAGCCAACTGGTCCCAGGCAAGGCTCTCAGGACCAGGCCACCCCTTCATGGAAGGGTCTGTGTGTGTACTGTCTTCCCTTCAAGTAGATGTTTAGGCCGAAGGCAGGAGAGAGGCCTCACAGCAGGAAATGGGCCTCTGCCACTTAGCTCTGAGGGGACCTGACTCCAGGCTGAAATCAGGGATTCCATACAGCCTGCTCCAGGGTGACCTATGGGAGAAGGAAGTAGAGGTCTCACCCAGACGGTCCCAAGGATCCCAAGGTATTCGAGGTAGGATGCAGAGACCAGTGAGGAGACCTCGCAAACTAGAAATCTCTTCACTACCAGAGCACCTTCCCTTGGGATCCCAGAGGAAGCCCCTCCCACCGAGGAACACCCCCAGCAGCCATTGTAAAACAGGATGTTTATAGCAAGAACTAACAAAGTCCTGGGGGAAGGGGGGCTCAGCCCCCACCCCCACCCCTGTGCCTTTGTGCTGGCTGGAGATAAAGTGAAGGTTCTTGTAAAGCTAATGTCCCCGAAGGCCTCTGTCCTCCTTGGCTGGGGGCTGCAGGGCAGCCTAGCCTGGTCCTGGGCAGTAAGAAGTTTCCAGAAGTACCAGAGCTAGAAGCACGTCTAAGGTTCCTCCAGAGCCCTTGCTGGGCTCACTGGCTGGGGTGGGCTTCCAGATGGACCCTCACCGAGGCCTAACTTGGGCCTCCAGGCCACATGCGTCAGGGTAATGCAAAGGCTCTCGGGGTCAGGACTAAGCTGTCAGGGTCCCTCATGTGAGGGTTGGACAGAAGTGTGGGGAGGCTCCCAGGGGCACCAAGTGGATGCCAGATACAGTGTGAGTGTCTGCAGAACCAGAGTACATTGAGGAAACCCCTTCAGAGCAGTCCTAGGGAGAGCCCGTGGTGTAAGCTGGAGTGGCAGGCCTTGGACCTTAGTGCTCAAAACTCACCCTTCCTTTTGAAAAAATATTTTAACTTATTTGAGAGAAAGGAGAGAAAAAGAGGTAGGGAGAGAGAGAGAGAGAGAGAGAGAGAAAGGGAGAGGGAGGGAGAATGGGAGCCAGGGCTTCCAGCCACTGTGGAATCAAACTCAGGTCCTTCTGCTTTGCAGGCAAATGCCTTAACCGCTAAGCCATCTCTCCAGCCCCAATCCACCCTTCTGGAACAGCCATACCCCATACCTCCCCTGGCCCTGTAGCAGAGGCTGTCCTAGGCCACTGCTGTCTTTACAAAGTACAGTGGCCCCTGTGACTGCAACCAGACACGCTGATTCCCTTCTCCACCAAATATGCAGAGGGAGAGGGGGTCAGAGCTCTGAGGCAGGATTGCAGGGGCTCTTCGGTGGCCTCAGGCCTGGAAGAGGCGGGTAGGGGCCACACACCCTTGGCCACGAAGGCACCAGACAAAGGAGAGGAGTCAAGGGCTGGTGCTGGCCTGGGCTTGCAGGTAGGCCTCCTGCAGCCTGTCTCTAGGCTGAGAGTCTCCCGTGCTGGACATTGTAACCATGGCCCAGGACTTGTGCCTTTGCCAGATGCCCCTCCAGTGCAGAAACGACCTTGGGGAAAACGGTATATTCCAGCCCCGCACTTGACAAGAGTGCCAGCTTGTCCCTTTGGTGGGGCAGCGTGGGGGCCTCTGCTGAGGTTTGTTGCTTTCTCTTCCTGATTAGATTCAAGGGGTGCGTCTTTGTCAGGGTCCCCAGAGCAAGGGGCACCAGTCAGCTCTCAGGAGGTTTGAGGCTTTATTGGTTTTCTTTTAATTATTATTTATTCATGTGTATGGGTGCTTCAGGGTCTCTTGCTGCTGCAAACAAACGCCAGGGAATTGAACCTGGGCCAGCAGGCTTTGTAACTAGGTAGATTTAACCCCTGAGCCATCCCCCAGCCCCCGGGTTTAAGGTTTGACTGGCTGTGGGTCAGCTGTGTTTCCTCTGTCCAGATATTGCTCAGTCCTTCCCCATCGCCTATCGGTGGTGGTTCAGTCCTGGGGTCCAAGCACCAAGGAGCCACAGAGGCCCTTCCTCTTCACCCCACCCCCCACCCCCTCATTGGACGGTTGACCTTGGTGCTTCTCCTGGATATGGACGGAGTCCTTCCTCCTGGCTACCACGGTCCATGGTTGTCTCTAGTTTAGTGACGGAACTGCCCCAGCCATGTATCTGAGGAGCCTTATTCCTTCAGTGGATAATGGTGTTGGTCCAATTGGGGTGTCCGAGTGCTCATTGCCACAGGGGTGTCACTGTTCTCAGCTGCCTTCCACTCAGACCCTCGTCCACCCCAGGGCTCCTCCTGGCCTGTTTCTTTGACCCTTCATGGAAGTCCTGTGGGATCAGCCTGTGCGTATCCAGCCCTCACCTCCATGGCTCCCTGCACTGGCAAATATGTCCCAGGCCTCTGGAATGGACGTCACCCTCTGTTAAATGGAGCTCTGACAGACAGCACACTGGGCCATCCCTCCCTGACACCACCCCAGGTTTCCATGGGTCTTCCATCTCTGAGGATAGCTTAGCACACCTAACTGTCCCCTAGTTTTTAAAAAATATTTTATTTATTCATTTTCAAGCAGAGAGAGAAAGAGAGACAGACAGACACAGAGAGAGAGAGAGAATGAGAGCGAGAGAGAGGGCACCAGGGCCACCACCTTGTGGGCCTGGCCCATGTGGGTCCTGGGGAATTGAACCCTGGGCCTTAGGCACTGGAGGCAAGTGCCTTAACCGCTGAGCCATCTCTCCAGCCCTGTCCCCTAGTTTTGAGTCTCCAAATGTCACTTCCATGCCCTCTTCCTTACCTGTGTGGTCAGCCATCACCCTTTACTGTCCACCCTAGGACCAGAGCAGATGGGGGTTTCTCTGCCTGGGTGAACCATAGAAAGAGCTCGGAATCATCCTGTAGCGCTTTAGGACTAGGGCCAGGTGCGGAGGAGGGCAGAGCAGGGATTTGGTTCCCTGAGAAGTGGAGGAACTGGCTGGCCCTCTAGGAAGAGGGCTGAAGAGCCAAGGTCAACCTCTGCTACCCACAAACCCCTGGCCCTCCTCAGAAGGAATTGCGGGAACTCCCCGACCCTTGCGTTGATCACACACCTCCCTGAAGCCCCTGCTGTCCAGATACCACACATGCTGGCAGGGGAGTGGATAGACTACTGGATGGACAGGCAGTGGACAGCACTTAGAGAGGGCACAGCTCAGTGTCATGGCCCTGTGGTTTAAGAAGCAGTGGTCTGCCTGATTTTGTTCTTGCTTCATGGTGGTGAGAGCCTCAGTGTTTGAAAGCTGGTGCCCTGAATGTGGGTGCACACCCACTGGCTGAGGCTGCTGGAATCTGTAGCTAGCATCTGGCTCTTACCTCAGCCGTTCAGGCGCTGAATGACGCCCCCACCCCGTCCTGTGGCCTAGGGGGATCTCCCCAGGTGCAGCCTGGTAGGCAGGCCCTTCCCTGTGGCCTGACTCTGCCCTTGGTCCCCACATCCTGGGGAGCTGGACAGCTTGATGCTGAGGCTGTGCTGAGAGCCTCTTTAAGGGTCAGTGCATAACCCATGCTGACCTTTCTATCCCCCAGCAGAAGATGAGGATGTGCTCACCTTCAACCTTCAGCACCTCGCCACACTGGCCACAGCCTGGTCCCTGGTAGAGGCCGCCAGCCTGGATAGCCCAGTCACCTCAGCCCAGCCCCCAGTTGCTGACCAGGACAGCGGCCCCAGACTCACCCCTCGCATGCAGATCCTGCAGCGCAAGGACACCTGGACCCCCAAGACCAAGCCCGTGAGTGGGGGTCCTGCCGCCACACTGTCCAGGGCTGGGAGAGCTCTGTATCCCGGGCTGCTGCTTGCCAGCCCGTGCCAAGACCCTGCACCCTGCACACAGGTGTGCCCCCTGAAGGCCGCCATCGAGCAGCTGGACACTCACGAGGTGGAGATGCGGATGCAGCTGGCTGAGCTGCAGCGGCGCTACAAGGAGAAGCAGCGGGAGCTGGTGCGCCTGCAGCGCAGGCACGACCATGAGTATGTCGGCCTTTCCCTCTCCGGCACCCAGCAAGGGCCTGAGGTTCCCCAGAGCAGGGGGCTCCCAGGAGACCTGGGGGATGAGGCCTTTATTCAGCAGAGAGGGAGGCTCTGGGTGAAAGAACGAGTCCCCCAGCAGAGGCCAGAGCTGGGAGAGCCCCGTCCAAGAGTGGTGGGGCAAGGGGTACAGTGGCCAAAGGGAGCGTGGGTGTGGCTGGAGCGTGCTAGACGCCCTTGTATGAGCCGGGCACTGTTCCAGAAGCCAAGGAACTCCCGTAGCCACGGCTGGCCAGTGGAAGCTCCCTGGCCTGTGTGTGCAGGCCAGCTGGAGCACAGAGCAAGGAGAGACGGGATGTTGGAGAGTTAGAGCTTCAGGCAGTGGGCAGCATGATCCAGGCGGAGCCTTGCCCTTGGCCTGTCCAGCCGCACTCCTCAGCCCACACTCTGGGAATACCATCCCTGCCCCCTCTGTCCCTCTGCAGGCAGTGCCCTCTGCTGGGCTTGTCTGACAGCCCTTCTCTGGCCTCCAGGAGAGAAGAGAGCTGTCGGAGCCCTGCACGACGGGGGCCTGGCCGGCCGAGGAAGCGCAAACACTCCAGCTCGCTGCCCACCCTCCGTCCTGGGGGACAGCTCTCCAGAACCGATGGCAGGAAAGCCAAGTAAGTGTTGGTTGGATGGGCCTGGCCCTTGTGCCATGAAAGGTCTCAATTCCCCTCTGACGCCTAGGACCCAGAACCCGGGGCCCTGACAAGTGTCCAGCTGCGGACAGATCCTTGCTGGGGGCTGGCACCACCCAGTGTAGACACCCGTCCCCGTGTGTAACCATCATATTGGCGCCCTCTCCTGGGAGGCCTAGGTCTAACGCTTCCTTACCAGGGAAACCTAGGCCGAGCTTGGCCGGGGCTGTGGCATCACCCCACCCGAGCCACTGGCCAGCCACGGCCCCTCACACGCACGCGAGGCGGTGTTGTGTAAAAGGCTCTTTATCTGCACTGTATAAAGTCGTTGGTCACGCTGCGCTGCTGCTCACGGCTGCCGCGCAATGTTATTATCCATTACCCGCCCGGCGCAGTCGTTGGCGCACTCCCGGGCCGGGTATAATTGTCCTTCTCGGCTACAAATTGCCTCTCCCGGCAGGCCCATTTGCATAAATCCTCCGAGCTCCTCCAAACACGATTGGTGCGCACGCGTGTGCACTGCATCAATCCTGATGATTTGGTAATAATAGTTAAATCGGCACTAAATGGTTCCTTCAATTAAGACAGAGGCAAAAAATTAATCTCAGGGCTTTATGTCACAAAACATTAGCAAATGCAGAGAAGGTTATGGGGCGGGGGAGTGTGCACGGGCTGCGGGCGAAGGCAGGGATTCGCCATATGGCTGGGGGCCTCACCGAGCTGTCCCTTGGCCCTGCCCAGGTGTCACTCCTCTGGGGGCTCCAGGAGGCTCCCTTGAGAACTAGCCCACAGCCTGGGGCTGCTGGGCAAAGCAGGACCCTTCCAAGCAGGGTCTGGTGGGGACCTTGGGGAACCTGCCAGGAGGCAATGTATGTCCCCAAACCTCACCCCAGCTAGTCCTGGCTACACTACTCAAGCTGTATTCCACCCCAAGCCCATGCCACCATGCAGTCCGTCCACCCCTGACCCACAGGAGCCGCTTCAAGGCAGGGATGGACCCAAGGCCAGGACCATCTCTTTCCAAAGACTAGGGATCCTGCCTCCTTCCCCGCCTCCAGCTACTGTTCCCCATGTTCTAGGACTCCGTAGAGGTAGCTGGTCTTGGACTCTGGCGGTTGGGCCTTCTCCATGCAGGAAGTGGGAGGCCAGACAGGGCAACAGGAAGCTGGGGTCATGGCGGTGGCTCCCGGAGCTTCGGGGACTTCCTGCGGGGTCTCATTCTTCAGGGGCCCAGCTCCTCGCCTGACAGGAAAGGAGACAGCAGCATCTGGCCCCCGGGCCCAGGGCAGGCCCTCAGCCCCCATTTGCCTCTCATTTTCAGGAACGGCTCCTTTGTACATCCTTTGGGGGGAGGAGGAGAGGGCTGGCAGTGGCGTTCTTGCCTTGGGTTGTCATGGAAAGGGGGCTGGAAGGAAACAAAACCACGTACTGGGCACAAGGGTGTCTGTGAGGCGTGAGTCTGCCCACATGGCGTGTTGGGTACATTGGGGGATCAGGCAGGATCCCTCTTGCAGTGTCTAACAGTAGCTGCTAAGCCCAGCTCCCAGCTGTGAGGCGCAGGGAAACTGAGGCCTCAGAAGCTTCCTAGGTCCACGTGGCCAATGGGCAGTGTAGTACAGGTCCCTCTTCAGGACCCCAAATTCCGGATGTAGCCCTACAGTGGACTTCTGAGGTAAAGAAGGGACAGTCTGCTGCCCTCACCCAGCCCCTTTCAGGAGTGCACCCTGTTTCTAGGAAGGTACCCCAGGGTCCTCTTTGTTCCTAATCTTGGTCCTATCAAGTTTTTTTTCTTTGTTTGTTTTTGTTTTGTTTTGTTTTTTGGAGACAGTGTCTGGCCAAGAAGTTTCGGTTGGCCTCAGACTGTCCATCCTTCTGCCTCAGCCCCCGAGCGCTGGCTGGGATTACACGTGTGAGCCCCACACCAGGCTTTATTAGCCCCTGGTCTTGGCACGTGCTGAGGGTCAGATCCAAATGTGAGTCCCTACCCCAACTCCCAAAGATGGGCCAGGCTCCCTAGCACTGGGCAGCATCTGGTCCTTGCCAGTCCCCAGACCACACTACCTGGGCTCTGGGTCACTGGTTATGGTTGGACACCCTAAGGACATTCCAACTCAGCAGAGAGGAAGAACTCCCAGTTTGGCGCCCTGGAGGATGAGGGCAGACATGGACCCCCGAGGGCTGATGAGGAGCAGGTGCCCAGGGCATTTCAGTACTGGTCTAGACCTGGTGACGCAGGTTGCTATTTCCAGCACAACGGTTACTCTTTGTGACTCACTACAGGGACTGTTGCGGGGAGGGGGCTCTGATCCTTGGGCCCCGCATACCCACTGCCACCTTTCCCCCAGGGCTGTGCGTGCCAGCCTGAGCCTGCTGTGTGCTGAGCTTCAAGGCGATGAGCCCACAAGGAAGCGTAGCAAACTGGAAAAGAGTGTCTACGCAGGCCTGCAGACAGCCTCTGCGGTGAGTCTAAGGCCTCTACCCTCACCTGGGTGGCAGCCATGCAGGAGATGCCGGGATGCTTCTAGTACCCCTGTCCGAGGAGAAGGCGCCCCCAAACCTGCAGGTGTAACTTCCTTTCAGCATACCTGGTCTGCCTGTGTGGTCTTGCCTCACTAGCTCCTTGATATGCCTTACCCCTGGACCCAAGATGTAGAGGAAGCATGCTGGGGATGGAGGGAACATTGCCCTCTGTGCTGGCTGTGAAGAATGCCGGGTGTACTCCTGATGGCTCCTCCCACTTTACCCACTGCCCAGGGATGAGCTGGCAAGAGGCCTACCCAAGCCTGTTGTCACTGGGCCTGGCAGGGCCCCTTTTATGTCAGGAAGTTGGTTAATTAACTATTTATTGGGAGTAGGAGGGGAGATAGAGAACAGTATGGGAGCGCCAGAACAAACTCCAGATGCATGCGCTGCTTTGTGCATCTAGCTTTATGTGGGTCCTGGGGAATTGAATCCCCAGCCATCAGGCTTTGCAAGCAAGCACCTTTAATCTGAGCCATCTCTCCAGACCATTTTAACGTGCTCCGTCATCCGTCATCCTGCCTTGCCTGGCGGAGAACTCCTTCCTCTACCTCCTCAGTACTGAAATTACAGGCTTGGGGGCTGGAATAGGGCCTAGCAGTTAAAAGCACTGCTGGAATTCCAGGCATGGGTCATGGCGTCCAGCAGGACTTGGTCACTCTGCCCAAAGCATCTTCCGTTTTAGGAAAGTCCGACAGCCCCTACCCAGGACACACATAGCCTTCTACCGCCCTCACCTGAACGGAGAGGCAGGTGGACAGGCACAGTGTCAGTCCCCGTGGGAAGCCCTGTGTCCCCAGGCAAGATGTCTTCAGTCCCTTTTCAGGGCAAGTCCCAGGGGTGCTGCCTTCTGGGCCCCACACTGGCAGAAGGGACCTGAAGGCCAGGAGGTGCTGGACCTAAGCCCGAGAGTGACGCTTCCACTTCCTGTTCACAGGAGAAGGCTCGGTGCAAGAAGGGCAGTGGCCAGGCTGAGCTGTCGGCCTCCGTGGCCCACAAGGTAGCCCAGCTGAAGCCAAGGGTCAAGAATAAGGGTCTGCCTGCCAGCCTGAGCCCCTTCCAGCGGAAGGAAGCCACTCCAGGTGGGCACATCGGGAAGAAGCTGTCCAGAGCCAAGAGCGCCAAGGTCTCTGGGGCAGCCCGGCACCCACACCCAGACGCAGATAGTGGCAGGGAGATGCCCAAGTTCTCAGCCCAGCCAACAGTAGCTGTGACACACGAGGCAGGCAAGTTGTTGGTGTGTGTGATCCCAACCAGGACCCCCAGGCCATGTCCAACCAGGGGCTGAGGGAAGGGTGGACAGAGGCCTGGCCATCGGCAGAGCCAGGAGTAGAAGGATCCAAGGACAGCCTCTTGCTGGGACAGATTGGGGAAGGCACCCTTGCCCAGTGGCTCCCTGCTCGGAGCTAAAAAGGCCCTGGACACACCCTGGAAAGTGAGTTAAAAATAGCCTCCCCCCTCACCTCAGCCTTACAGTATCCGGCAGGCTGGTGGGGTATCTCTTCCTTCCCTGGCAGACAAGTCCAGAAACAGCCTGGAAAAATAGACACTTCCTTCTGCCCCAGCCTCTCCCCCAGAGCCAGAGGCTGAGAAAGAACAAAGGTGGGGGGGTGGCAGGAAGCATGTGGCCAGCTGGGCCAGAGGATGCAGAAAGAGGGGAGGGGGCCTGGCCTCCCCAGGGAGAGGCCCAGACCTTCAAAGTGGGACTACAAGAAAGAAAACCTCTAGCCATCCCCTGCCAGACACCCTCCACCTGGACCGCAGAGCGGCCTAAATGATGGCAGCGTCTCCCCCTGGCCACACCTCCCAGACCCATTCCAAATGGCCGTGCTCAACATCCAATTATCAAGTCCCTTTTTCTGTCCCCCAGGCAGCGGCTATGACAGTGAGGACTGCCAGGCACTCCTGGGGACAGAGGCAGCTCCCAGGGAGCCAGGGTTGGTGCTGCACCCAGGGGCCGGCGTGTCGGCACTGGGGCCCTCGCCCTCCTCTGTGGTCAAGATGGAGGCCAATCAGAAAGCCAAGAAGAAGAAAGAGAGGCAGGGCCTGCTAGGTAACGAGGTGGTCAGGACAGGATGAGGGCAGGGGTCACCCAGCCAGGATCCCAGCTGACCACCTCCCTTCCTCCCTTAGGGGCCTGTCGCTTGTCCAGCCCTGAGAGTGAGGTCAAGATCAAGAGGCGGACGGTGAAGGCCAAGGTGGGCACCAAGTTGGAGCGGGCCCCAGGGCGGAGGCCACCAAGTGCACCTGGCAGGAAGAGAGCCAAGGGCCAGGCCAGAGGAGGCCTGCGTGCAGAACCAGGGGCTGCCACCAGCAAGGATGCCCTTTTCAGCTCCTCCCGGACCTTCGCCTGCCATGCAGAGGGCAGCAAGCTGGCCAGCGAACGCCTCAAGAGAGCCACACGCAAGAGTACCATGTTGCAGCCAGTACTGCGGGTAGGACAGCAGGGTCAGCGGGCACCCTGAGGAGGGTGCTGATTGGCAATGGCCTTTCAGAGTCCACAGGCTCCCTTCATCCCCACTCAGCCTGAGTCGCAGGTCAGCCCGAGTGACAGTCCTGACTGGACACACTCACTTCTGTCCTTCCCTCTCTTGAGCAGCAGCAGAATGGAGCCCTGTCCATCGCTCTGTCGACCCGCAACGCCAAGGCCATCCTGGGGAAGGGCAGGAGGCTGGCAAAAGTGAAGAGTGAAAACGTCAGCAAGCAGGTAGTAGCCCACCCAAGCCAGGGACCCAGGGAGGCAGAGCCCTTCCCAGCTCCTCCCTGACCCCCGTGGTGACCGCTGTGGCCCACCCAGGGCCAGGGCCGGGCCGTGAGCCGGCTGCTGGCGAGCTTCGCTGTGGAGGACCACTTCCAGTTTGACGATGGTAGCAGTTTCTCAGACGACGACGACGAGGACGAGGAGGAGGAGGAGGAAGAGGAGGACGAAGAGGCCGGTGTCCAGTTGAGCTCGGAACAGAGTGCCGCCCTGGGTGAGCAGTGCTAGAGGAGTGCCAGCCACCTGGGAGGCAGTTGGGGACGGTGCGTGGGCCGGGCCACATTGCCGCCTTCCCTGCAGCGCGCTCCTGTACCATCCACAAGGAGGACCTGCAGGACGGCCTGCCTGTGCTGATCCCCAAGGAGGACAGTCTGCTGTACGCCGGCAGCGTCAGGACCCTGCAGCCGCCGGACATGTGAGGACTGGGCCTGGGGAGGCTGCCGCCAGTGGGTGGTGAGACTCCCACGGGTCCCTCACACACCCCTGTGTCCCCAGCTACGGCATTGTCATCGACGGTGAGCGAGGCAACAGGCAGCACATCTACTCGCTGGAGCAGCTGTTGCAGGAGGCGGTGAGGATGGCTGGCGGGCAGGGCGGGTGGTCTCAGCCCTGAGTCTCGGTCTGGCCTTGCATTGAGACCCAGCCCCATGGCCAGGCCCTGCCGCTCACACGCCACTGCCCCCACGGTTCCGGCAGGTTCTTGATGTTCGGCCACAATCCAGCCGGTACCTCCCACCTGGCACCCGGGTCTGTGCCTACTGGAGCCAGAAGTCTCGGTGTCTGTACCCAGGCAATGTGGTTCGAGGTAAGCATGCCCAAGGCTGGGGCTGGGGCCAGGCCCCTCTGTGACCCATAAGATCAGTTCCCCAGTAGCCATGAGAAGCAAACGGGGCGACCCCCATGTCCAGCTGAGCAGAAGCAGCAGAGCAAGGGAAAGACCCAGAGCTCAGTGCCAGGGTCACCAAACCCCCCACCAGTGCACACCAGCTCCCAAGCAAAACCTCTGACCCCAAGGGAAACAGGAAGGCTTAGGTCCTATAGGTGAGTGAGTGCACATGTGGACAGAGGCCTGCTAGACTCAGCAGAGAGAGAGAGAGAGAAGCAGGGTCGGTAGAGAGGCATCTATCCCTATGCGGGGACAGGTGACTATAAAACCAGGAGGCCAGGAGTGGCATTGTCTTCCCAGGTTGCCTATGTCCAGATGTATCCCAGCTTGGCACCCCTGGCATCCTCCCTCTCCTCCCCTGCTCCCTGCCAACCAGGCCGGCTGGGTGCTCAGTGTCTCCCTTTGCAGGCGCCTCCAGTGATGAGGAGGAGGACTTGGACTCCGTGGTGGTCGAGTTCGACGATGGGGACACGGGCCACATTGCTGTCTCCAACATAAGGCTGTTGCCTCCAGACTTCAAGATCCAATGTGAGCACCCCAAGAACACCTAGGGGTGCCAGGAGTGGCGGTCACACTCCAGCAGGCCCGGGCTGAGCCCCTCTGTCCACTGTACAGGCACAGAGCCCTCTCCGGCCCTGCTGGTGTCCAGCGGCTGCCGGAGGACCAAGAAAAGCACCAACGAAGCCCCCCCAGTCAGCGACGCACCCGCTTCCGGCCTGTCCCCAAAAGTTCAGGATGGCCCCGAGGCTTCCAAGACCCCCGGGAAGAAATCCGTCAGCAGAGACAAAGCCGGTATTTGTAGCGCCGCCAAGAAAGCGGACGGGAGGCTCCCGGGGCTGGGGGCTCGGCAGCTCAAGCCCACCGTCTCCCCGGCTTCCCCTCCAGGTGCCAAGTCCCCCCCGGGGGCCTCGGACCCCTTCCTGGGCCGCCGAGGCAGCCCGCTGCTCAGCTGGTCCGTGGCGCAGGGCAAGCGCAAGGCGGCGGCCGGCGGCGCCAAGGGGCCCGAGGCGCTGCAGAACCTCTTCCAGCTCGCGGGCCCCAAGAAGCTGCGGGCCCGGGAGGGCCTGTTCCCGGTGCCCAGCCTGGCGGCGCCCGTCTTCGGCAACGGCTTCCGCGCGGACTCCTTCAGCAGCCTGGCCAGCTCCTACGCGCCCTTCGTCGGGGGCGCGGCGGCCGGCCTGCCGGGGGGCGCGCACAAGCTGCTGCGGCCCAAGGCGGACAAGGGCGCGCGGCGGCGCGCGGGCGGGGACCTCCTGGTCAAGCTGGACCACGAGGGCGTGACGTCGCCCAAGAACAAGAACTGCAAGGCGCTGCTGGCCGACGACGCGCCGGCGCGCCCGCCGCCCGCCGCCGGCTACGCGCACCCGGCCCTCGGGGCCAAGGACAAGAAGGCGCGGGCGCCCGTGCCCCCGCTGCCCGTGGGGCTGGCGCTGCGCAAGTACCCGCTGCCCTGCGACAGCGACTGTCCCAGCTCCTACTCGGACGAGGACGAGGACGGGCCGGGGCTGGCCGCCGCCATGCCCTCGCGCTTCCTCACGCGCCTGCCCCTGTCCTCCTCGTCGTCCGGCTCGTCCACCTCCTCGTCGTCGGGCTCCGTGTCCACCTCCAGCCTCTGCTCCTCGGACAACGAGGACTCGTCCTACAGCTCGGACGACGAGGACCCGGCCCTGCTGCTGCAGACCTGCCTGCCGCGGCCCGTGCCCGCCCTGCTGGCCCCCGAGGCCCTGCGCCCCAAAGGCGCCGGGGCGCACGCGCACGCGCAGCGCTGCTGCCTGGCCCGGGCGGCGGCCCCCGCGGGGCCCGGGGGCGGCCGAGCCAAGCTCAAGCGTAAGGAGGCCCTGAGCTTCTCCAAAGCCAAAGAGCTCTCGCGGAGGCAGCGGCTGCCCTCCGTGGAAAACCGGCCAAAGATCTCGGCCTTTCTGCCTGCCCGGCAGCTCTGGAAGTGGTCGGGGAACCCCACGCAGGTAGGTGGCCCTTCTTCGTGGTGCGTGGGGGTCCTCTTCCTCCCCGTGCTGACGAGGCCCCTCCGAGGACCCTGGCTTACCTATGGATGTAGTCGCCCCGGGTAGCACCCTGGCCTTGGGTTTCCGTGTCCCCGTTGAGAAATGTGACAGCCAGCTCTGCAGAAGCCTCCTTTGCAAGAACACACTCAGGGCTGGGAAGATGGTGCTGCTTGCAGAGCCTGCGGGCCTGGCTTCGGTTCCCCAGTACCCACGCAGAACCAGATGCACGGTGGCGCGTGCAGCTGAGCCCATGTGCAGTGGCTAGAGGCCCTGGAGCGCTCATTTTCTCTTTTTTCTCCTTCCCCCTCTCTCTACTTGCAAAAAAAATAAATAAATTAGAATATTAAAAGAGACATACACTGTTCTTTTTCCATTTTTATTTGTGTGCATGCGATGCATGTACATGTCTGGGGCATGTGGAGGTCAGAGGACAACCTGGGGTGTTGGCTCTCGCCTTCCGCCTCTTTGGAGCAAGGTCTATCCTGTGCCTTCTGGGTGCAGCTGGCCTGCGGGTCAGGATACTCCTGATTCTCCCTCCCGTGCCGCTGCTACAGGCGAAGTTACAGACCCACGGGCCACTTGTGCGCTGCTTTGTGTGGGTGCTGGGATCTGAGCCCCTGTGGTCTGGCTTGCAGACCCGGCACTTTTGCTACTGAGCCATCCTCCCAGCTTCCCAAGCATTGTTCTTTTCTTTTTCTTTCTTTTTTTATATTTTTATTAGCTCTGAGTGAAGGGTTATAATCGTTTAATTTGTTCATTTTTTGAGGTAGGGTCTCGCTCTGGCCCAGGCTGACCTGGAATTCACTCTGTAGTCTCAGGGTGGCCTTGAACTCACAGCCATCCTCCTACCTCTGCCTCCCAAGTGCTGGGATTAAAGGCCTGCGCCAGCACGCCCGGCCTTTTTCTTTCTTTTCTTTTTTTTCAAGGTAGGATTTTGCTGTAGCCCAGGCTGACCTGGAATTCACTATGTAGTCTCAGGGTGGACCTGAACTCACAGCAATCCTCCTACCTCTGCCTCCTGAGTGCTGGGACTAAAGATGTGTGTCCAACTATTTTTATTTTATTTATTTATTTGAGAAAAAGACAGACAAAAAGAGAGTGAGTATGGGCAAGCCAAGGCCTTCTGCCACTGTAAACGAACTCCAGACACACCTGCCACTTTGTGCAGCTATGTTTGAGTGGGTACTGGGAATGGGTAGACAGGCTTTGCATGCAGGCTCCTTTAACCACTGAGCCATCTCTCCGGCCCCCAAACGTTTTTCGTTACCAGTGTTTGCTCTGTGGGTATATCTCTGGTTGTTTGGGGGCTTTTCACCTTGTAACCAAGACTGCAGCAAATGGTTGCCAGTTTTCTTTGCTGTCATAAACACTACTATGCCCCCGCATCAGTGTGCCTTCAGAGGCTTGCAGGCAGGACCCAGTGTATAGATAGAGCAAATCCAGGTGTGGCCCACCTCATCTGGGACCCATGGCTTTGGTGGCCTTTTTCATTCCCTCCACACATACATAGAAGAAACATCTGTCTCTTCTGCAAGCTGTCTCTCAACCTCCTGCCACCACCTGTCTAGAAGTTTCTGGGCCTCTCACCACCCCTGTCTCTTCTGCAGAGGCGGGGCATGAAGGGGAAGGCCAGAAAGCTGTTCTATAAGGCCATCGTCCGGGGCAAGGAGACACTGCGCATTGGAGACTGTGCCGTCTTCCTGTCTGCCGGGAGGCCCAACCTACCCTACATTGGCCGCATCGAGAGCCTGTGGGAGTCGTGGGGCAGCAACATGGTGGTGAAGGTCAAGTGGTTCTACCACCCTGAGGAGACCAAGCTGGGAAAGCGGCAGAGCGATGGGAAGGTAAGGGTCTGAGGGTAGCCCAGGCAGGCCAATGGGTCCTGGCCCCTGAACAGGGCCCTTGGGAGCATGGCAGCCCAACAGCGTGCCCCACAAACCAAAACAAGGGCAGCGTGGGCTAGCACACCTCCCAATACCCGAAGTGCAGCCCTGGGCCCTTGCGATTGCTCCCTGGAGCGGGCCACCTGCCTCCCTCCCTGTGCACCTCCAGAGCTCCATGTTCGTTCAGACCCGAGGTGGCACTTGGCATGGAGCAGGCTTAGTTCCCACCTGGGAATCATGGCAGCCCCTCCCTGTCCACCTCTGGGAATGCCCCAACCTCCCCTCTTATGCTTCCTGGAGATGCAGGCAGCGAAGGCGAGCCCATCTCCACCCCTGAAGGCATGGAGTCCCCAACCCAGGCTCCCTGGCCTCAGGGATGATGAAAGTGTCCAGGTGACACTTCTCAAGCACAGGGTCTTCCCCAGTTAGGGGGGGTGGGGCGGGGGTCGAGGCCAGACCTATCACTGCGCACCTTGCCTGGCAGAACGCGCTGTACCAGTCCTGCCATGAGGACGAAAACGACGTGCAGACCATCTCCCACAAATGCCAGGTGGTGGGGCGCGAGCAGTACGAGCAGATGACCCGGGGCCGCAAGTACCAAGACCGGCAAGACCTCTACTACCTGGCAGGCACCTACGACCCCACCACGGGGCGCCTGGTGACAGCTGACGGTGTGCCTATCCTGTGCTAGCCGGCCAGTGAGAGCCAAGAGGTCTGAGCAAATATGCAAACCCCGAGGCAGGATTGGGTTTCTCCTCTATGTTCCCTGGAGGGAGCTCTTGGGCAGCCCTGAGCCCCAGCCGTCTGGCTGCTCTGGAGGAAGGGCCCCTCTGCCTCTGCGCCGCAGTTCTCGAGAGATGAGAATCCAAGCCATATTTCCCTAGTACCTCCGACTGTCTCCCACCAGGGAAAGCAGAAATCAGGTGTGTTGTCTATTTATTTCACTATGTAAATATTGTATATCTGTGGGAAGTTTTATGGAAAAAATGGAAAGGGATTTTTTTCCCCACCCACGTTATGAGGGTGGGCATGTGTGTGTGTGCGTGTGTGTACACATGTGTGTGTGCGTGCGTGTAAGGATTTTGTTCTGGGGTGTTGTTTTTGTTTTTTAGTTGTTGGTTGTTTTTTGTTTTAGTTTATTTTTGTTGTTTTTGTTGTTGTTGGGGTTTCTGTTTTTGTTTTTTTGGAAATGCACTGTTCTCAGCCTAGCTGGCGTCTGTTTTGACAAAGGCTGCTGGATGCTGGAGGGGGTGAGGCCAAAGACCACAAGATGGGTCAGGAGGGACTCTTGCGTACCCCCCAGGTTCTTGGAGACCAACTTTCTTTCAATAATCTTCTACACATAAAAAAAGTGTTGGGGTCGGAGGTTGGTGATGGGGGTCCCTGGTCGGGAAGGGATTCTAGCAGCAAGATGAAAGCCAGGGCCCGCCTGTCCGTCCTCCCAGCCCAGGATGCAGCAGTAGCCATGTGTATCTTACCTCTGTTTAAAACAAAACAAACGAACAAATATTTTGAAGTATCGATAGGAAAAATGGATGTTTAGATTTTGCTTCCTGAATATTCCAAGTTATTTCTGATTTCCGTTTCCATGCCAGTTTGTCACAGGGAGATAAGTCTGGCCTCACTCAGAGCAGGGTGCAGCCAACCCTTAGCCCTCCTCCATCCTCCCCCTTGAGCCCCTTCCTCACTTCCCAGGGCTCCGACTTCCACCTCCTAAGAGCAGAAGGGCTAGTACAGCTGGGCCGACCCCTACCTGGCCCAGAACTCAGGGCCCACCTGGGGCCAGTCCACAGTTCCACCCAAGTCTCTCTCCACCACTAAGATGCCCCTTCCCCCACCACCATCCCCACCACTAGACACCTTGGCTGAGGCCCCAGCACCATGGCTGAAAGAGAAAAAGGCAGGTGCTGCCAACTCCAGCCAGAAAAGACCCACCTGGCTTCCCTTCCCTCAACCCAGAGACTGGCCCTTGGGCCCCTCTGGCCACCCCAACCCCAGGCCGTTTCTGGGCCTTTTCCACAGCTATGGACAGGACAGACCGCATGACAGGCTCACGCCTGGGGGATAGAACAAGGTCCCTTCTGGCATCTAGTGACCACACCCTGGCCCCAAGTATCAGGAAAGGTTGGTGGCCTTCACTTCTCCCATGACAGATGGAGCAGGCCAGACCCAAAGGCCCTTGTTCTCAGAAATGTCCTGGGGGACACACATTCCCCTGTCCCACCTCACAAGGCTCCCTGGCTTCGAGGGAGGACAGAGAAGCCCTGGTGTCAGTGGACACCCCATCCTTTTCTCTCCCTTCCTGGGGGTTTCATTTTCCTCACTGTTGCCTACTTGGGAGTCCATGGCACACCCAAGGGGGCCCATGCCCAGCTGTCCCCTCACACCAAGTCTCCCTGTGACTCCGCATGAGTGCAATATCTCGTTCCTGGCGGTCGTGGGGAGGGGGATGGCTGCCGGGGTCCTGCTGGAAGCTCGGGAATCAGGAAGATGGCAAGTGAAACCACATGCAGCGTGAAGGCCTCTGGGAGCCCCCAGCACCCCAGCCACAGAGCAAGATGAAGAACCCTCTTGTGGTTCACCGTCCGGGTGTTTCTTCCCCCCCCTCTCTGGCCTGTCTTCTTGGTCTTTCTTTTCTCTCCTCTTTTTCCTTTTTCCTTTTTGTGTGCGTGCGCACGCGGATGTCGTGACTCCCTCTCCCCAACCGTGGCAAGAACACGGCTCTGTAAATGTGTAAACTAAGAGACTGGTTGGATTTTTTTTCAATGTAAACACTAAAAGCAAGAAAAAAACACACAAAGGTTTTATGAACAGTAAACTATGTAAAGGCATTTTAGTATTAAATTTTTTATTGATAACTTGCTTAAGAATAAATATATAAACTATTGTACAGGTTCTCGGTGGTCCGGATTGTGATTATGCCTCATTCCTGTGTAGACTGTCACGTGGTCACTCCCTAGGGCCCTCAGAGTCTCTGTCCCCAAAGCGGGATGTCTGGGCTGTTACTCCTCACTTACCCCTCATGTGAAGCCAAGCAGAGGCCTCAGGACACTAAGCCCAGACCACGAGAAAGAGTGACTGAAATGGATATGGGTGGCCTTAGGCTTGGACACCCCCTCCTCAGGTATGGGCCCCTCAGGCTCGTACCGGTTGACAAGCCAGTCACCCTTCCACATGGCCATGGTAGGTACCCCTAGAGGAGACCAAGGTGACAGCCCCCAAAAGCACAAGATGAGGAGGAAGGGTAGCTCCAAGTCCACTGTGGACTCTGTGCCAAAGACCATAAATAAACAGTTCTAACTGTCAAGCAGAGGATCACTTTCCTGCGTGTAAGCATGAGGAGGGAGGGGTGTCGGGACCGGAAGGACCCTGTGTCCCCTGGCTGAGGAGATCCGCACTCAGAAGGCTGCAGAGCCAACCTCTTCAGGCTGGAAATCCTGACCAGGCTATTCTCACCTCCCCCGCCCAGGTGGGGGAGGGCAAGGCAGCTACGCAAGGGGGACATTGGGTCTGGGAGTGGTGCTAGCCAGTGGATCACCCCGAGGGCTCTGGACAGAGGGTCCACAGACTGACAGATGGCTCCTTTGGTGGCCCAGGCCCTGGACAAGGCTCTGCACTAAGACAAAGGCCCTGATGGCGAGGGACTGGCTATTGCTCAGCGATGGGGCAGGTGACCCCTGGGCACAGAAGGCTCAGGTGAGCCCCCGCCTCCAGGTTCTTCCCTAAGGCACTCTGTTGAGGGTATGCTGGGCACAACCCAGCCTGGCTCTACACCCCCAAGGGCCTCACACCTGCCTTTGTTCCTCGGTCCTACCCGTCTCCCCTCCCACCTTACCTCGGCAGAGTGGTCCTGCTCTTCTAGAGCCTGGTGCCCTCAGAGCAGGTCCTGGGCCAAGGTCAGGGCGGGCGTGGAGGGAAGGACGCTGGTTGCGGAGCCTCAAGGGTTAAACATGCAAGACTACACTTTGATCAAGACAAACGAGCCATTATGTGAAATGCTGAGGCAAGATAAATGATAGCACTGGGTGAGTGGGATCAATAACAGTGATGTTTTATCAGGTAGAAATGACAACCCGGCCATCGCAGTTCGTTTTTAATACTACAAACCAATTGGAGACGGGGGGCTCTAATTGCTGGGCCTCATCCTGTCAAGGTTGCCAGAGGGCTGGCTGGGCAGCGAGGCTGCACCCAGGCCAGGGGAGCCTGCTCCGGCTCTCAGACTGGGGTACACTCCTTAGGGTGGCAAGCCATAGTGGGCTTCACTGAGGGAGACCCCCAAGGGAGGTGCCAGCTAAAACAGCAGAGGAAGTGGAGGGCCAGGAAAATGACCTTCAGCGGTTTCTTAGCATTACCTCCACACAACCTTGGCACCTGCTGCCAAGTCCCCGTCAGGACTGAGGAAGAGATCTTGGCCTTTCCTTCCCCTCTCGCTGCTTCATCAACCCCTGGGAAATCACCACATTTCCCTTCCCAGAGGTGGTCTTCTGGGCCTTCCCTGGGCACCACCCCCCCCATACAGCCTCTTCCTAGACAGACAGGCCCAGCCCAGCACCAGAGCGTGGCTGGCACAGGACACCAGGAGATCTGGTGATCCAGGCCTCCAGCCTATCCCCGATTCGGGGGGGAACTGGGTAGCTCGAGAGAGTGAGGGGCAGGTGGGGTAGGGACCAGGCCCTGAGGGTGTGGCCTGACTTTGTCTTGTTCAGGCCTCAGTGTCCTCACTTGTCTTGCCCCTATCTGCCGTGAGACCAGGGAAAGGGCTAGAGTGGGTGGCTAACGGGGTTTCCAACACGTGGGCAGGGCCTCCACGAACTTGGACCCCAGGTAGGAAGAGCAGCTTCATGCTCCCCAGCTCGTCTGGATGTTGGGAAGTGGGGAGAGGGGTCCCAGCTTCCCTCTCAGAAGCTCCTCAGGGACCAGGTGGCAGTGAATGGCCCAGGGGTGCAGCCCCGGATTGACTGGGCACCACCTGAGGCATTTGCTCCCTGGATGCCCACAGGGGAGGGGTGCTGAATTCACTCACGTATTCTGAGAGCTACACCAAGGGGTATCTATTCCTCATGCCCACATGAAAGCACCAGAGGAGACCAGCCTCTCCCTCCACAGGTGTGAGAATGGGGGCCCTGGGCAGGCTAAGAGGAAGCAAGGGGCCCGGCTCCGGGCAGGACATGCTGCGGACAGGTGGGCTGTGGGCAGAATCTTGGAGTCAGGGAGACCCATCCTCAGCCCACCTGAGAGGAAAGAGGGCCCACACACACACTCCTCACCCAATCTGTGGACCGTCCCCCACCCCCTTCCACCTGCCAGACTGACCCAGGGACAATGTCCTTCAGACTGACCTGAGTACCATACCCTTGGAAGGTAAGGGGGTGGCCCTCATGGACAGTTCTGGGATTTCCCCCCCACACACACACACACACAGTCCTTCACCCTCCTCACCAGGAGCCTGGACTAGCTCCAGCAGCAAAAAAAAAAAAAAAAAGCCAGGTAGGTGCCTCAGGGCATGGGATCCAAACACAGTCTGGCCCTGGGAAGGAAAAGTAGCCATAGGTGCCAGGAACCATCTTGGCATAGACAGGGGATTAGAGGAGAGGCTGCAATCTACAAGGATCCCTGGAGACTATGCTTTTTGCAAGACCTGTCCCCTCCCTCGGCAGAGGCGAAGGCCCCCACCCCCAGCCAGCCGGAGAGCACCCAGCCCAAGCGACTGGAAGGATGAGTCGGACCTCTGCAGCACCACGGGGTAGCAGGAGGGTCAGGTCCATAGCCAGCCCTTTCAGAACAGTTGTGTCGATTTGTGACGGGGTGTTGGGAGTTCAGGAAAGTCTTTGAACCCCAAACCCTTAGGTCGTGTCTGTTTTTAACCAAAGAATTGGGCAAACCAGACTGAGAAAGGTAATTTAGAAAGTAATACATTTTATTCAGGAATATATGAGAGAGAGGGAAAGTCCACAAACCAAAGAAGGGAAAATGGACAACCACGTGGTCTGTGAGCTAACGGAGAACAAACATGGACCCTGGAACATGTCAAAGGACTTAGAGAAGAAAGTGCAGAGAGCTCCTGGCATGTGGAGGGCAGGAGGGGGTAGGGAGCCTGCGAGGGGAGACTTAACAGGAAGTTCAGGAGGGAGCAGTCAACCCAGGGACCCTGCCCGCCTGGGAAGCATCTGTGTGTAACCGTATTGTGGTTCTCTTTACCTTCAGGCTCAGGTGAGCCTGAGAGAGAGCTGAGTGGTCTCGGGGCCCAGTCACCCCAACTGCCTCACGTTTGTCCTCCATGCAACCCACTGGAGTCCTAAGGGCTTGGGGAAGGGGCTTCCCAAAGCTGGAGGAGCACACGCGGCCGCTGGCAAGCTGCAGTCTCTCTGCTTCCCCTGCCTCCTGCCTTTGCTAAGACTGATCTTCCAGAGATTCTCCTCATGTCCCATCCCCATTGCAGAATCCATAGGACATCCTGATGAGTGTTTCCTGTCGGTTCCCAAGGCAGGAAGCGCCCATTCACAGTAAGCAAAGGCTAGCAGAGCACCATGGGTCTGCCAGGCCGTCGCCTGCTGCTCAGCCCCATCTTAGAGACTGCAGGGCCTCTGAGGCCAGCCAGGGCTGGTGGGGAAGTGGCCAGTGCCCCAACATCCTAGGACTGGCCCGTGACACTCTGCACACCTTGCTCCTTGGGCCCAGCCAGGACTGTGATCTGCCCCACAAGGATGCAGCCTGCTTCCTTCTCCGCCATCGGTCCTTCGGTCCTGTTTAGGCTAATCCAGAGCCCGCCTGAGGCCCCACCTTGCTCCTGCTTCTAAATAGCCCACCTCACAACCCTGGGATGCTCTAGAGGCCTCCTCTCACAATCTGGTTTGCTGAGCAGGGAAAGTTGGGGACCACCCTTTCATCTGGGAGCCTCAGAACAAGTTACGGTCTTACTCCTTGTCTGGAAATGTTTCCACTCGTGAGCAGAGAAAGTGACAAGACGGTACTGGTGGACAGCCCCTCTGACCCAGGGTGAAGCCCTCAGGCCCGGGGCTCCCTGAAGCCCCCACAATGGTTCCCCTTCTTAAGGACCTACAAGCTGGAGCGGAACATTCCAGGCAGAAGGGGCAGTGCAGAGGGCTGGGCTACGGAAGACTGTGTCCAAGGACAAGGGCAGGTCAGTTTCACCAGCACACGCTTGGGCAGCCCCTAGTCAGGGCCACCCATGCATTCTGCTGGGAAGAACCAGAAATCTGAGGTTCCTCCAGCCCATGGCTCCAAAGACCCATCCAAGACCACTGCCCCAGAGCCCTGGAACCCCAGAATCTTCTAGTTGCTACAAAGTCCTTCCCATATCTGGAGAATCTGCTCTGGGCTGGGAGGCTCTGTGGTCTGCCCCCTCCCAACCCACCATACTCCAGTTAGATGACGTGGGCCAGGCCAGTGCCCTCCCCAGCCATAACTGGCTTTTCTTTTTCTTTCTTTTTTTTTTTTTTTTGTGTGTGTGTGTTTTGTTTTGTTTTTGAGGTAGAGTCTCGCTCCAGCCCAGGCTGACCTAGAATTCACTATGGAGTCTCAGGCTGGCCTCAAACTCACAGCGATCCTCCTACCTCTGCCTCCCGAGTGCTGGGACTAAAGGTGAGCTCCACCACACCCCCGCTGGTAATTGGCTTTTCTCTAGGCACATGACCCTGGATGAGAGTCAGGGGCGGCTATCTCTGGGGCCAAGTGGGATAGCACACATGGACGTGGTCATGGAAGGATGCTGTGAACTTGGAACCTCGGTAGTCACCTCTACAGTGACCCCTCCAGCCACACTTAGTACTGAGCTCTGGGTAGGTAGTGGCTTATCCAGGTGTCCCCCATAAACTTAAATGTTCTGAATGCTCGATCCCCAGCTGATGGCAGTTTTGGGATTGGAACCTTGTTGGAGCTACGTTGTTGGGGACAGGCTTATGGCTGTTATAACCAGCTTCCCCTTGCCAGTACTTGGCACACTCTCCTGCTGATATTGGCCAGGAGGTGATGTCTAGCTTCTGCTCATGCCATCGTTTTCCCTGCCATCATGGAGCTTCCCCTCGAGTCTGTAAACCAAAATAAACCCTTTCCTTCACAAGCTGCTTTTGGTCGGGTTCTTTGTGCCGTGATGAGAAGTTGACTCCAACAGACAGTGAACAGACTTGCAGATGGCTTGCTGAATAAAATACAGGACTCAGCTTAATTTGGCTTTAAGAAATAGCACAGATAATCTGTAGCATGTTACATGTGATATCTTGGATACACTAAAAATTATTCATTATCTGAAATTTAAATGTAACCCAATGTTTTGCATTTTTATTGGGAATTATGTTTTTTTAAAATATCTTATTTATTCATTTTTTCAAGTAGAGAGATAGATAGAGAGAGCACCAGAGCCACCACCTTGTGGGTCTGGCTTATGTGGGTGCTGGGGAATTGAACCCAGGGCCTTAGGCACTGGAGGCAAGTGCCTTAACCGCTGAGCCATCTCTCCAGCCCTGGCAATTATGTTTTACAATCATATTTTATTTATTTATCTTGAGAAAGAGAATAGGTGTGTTAGAGCCTCCTGCCACCCCTTTCTCTCTCTCCCTCTCTCTCTCTCTCTCTCTCTCTTTCTCTCTCTCACAAATAAATAAAATATTAAAAGAACTACTCAGAATAGGATAGGCCATTAAGTCAGAGTCCTGCAATGGCACTACCAGAGCTGCCGGGGCAGGCGCAACCCTCTGAACCTCTGAGAACTCAGACATCAGCGTTCAATCTGTCCACTTGCACCGTGTTTCTGTCCAAGCTGGGCTTCCTTCTATGTTTGGCACATTGCCCAAGGATCACTCTGAGCATCACCTCCTCACCCCTTCCCTGGGCATCCAGCCTGAGGTGGTGTCCCGCCAGGAGGCAAGAGCAGGGGGAGGAGCTCTGGCCTCTCAAGGTCACACCAGTGTCTTGGCTCTGCCTCTTGGCCTTCATCAGAGCCACGCCATCTGCAGTGTGGTGAAAACAGCACGGCACCAGGTAGCCCATGTCAGGACCTCAGCGGCATGAGAAAGAGGACATGGCTGGAGACGTGGCTTCCCGGGGACATTTCTCTGGTGCGTTTGCATCTCTGTAAAAGTAAAAGCCAGGGGGAAAGAGAGTGCCACCCAGAAGCACAGTCTGGGTCACCCCTTGTGAGAAGTCAGGCCAGAGGTGCCTCAAGAGAGGAGAGCAGGGGTTGGGCATGGTGGCACACTGGGGAGAGAGAGATAGGAGGATCGCTGTGAGTTCAAGGCTAGCCTGGGCTTACAGAGTGAGTTCCAGGTCAGCCTGGGCTAGAGTGAGCCTCTAACTCAAAAAAGAAAATAAAACAAAAAAGTAAGAAAGAAAAGTAAGGGCTGGAGAGATGGCTCAGCGGTTAAGGCACTTGCCTCCAGTGCCTAAGGCCCCGGGTTCAATTCCCCAGGACCCACATAAGCCAGACCCCCAAGGTGGTGGCCCTGGTGCACTCTCTCTCTCTCTCTCTCTCTCTCTCTCTCTCTCTCTCTCTCTCTCTGCTTGAAAATGAATAAATAAAAATATTTTTTAAAAAAGAAATAAAAGTAAAAAAAAGGAGATCATGGGCTGGGAAGATGGCTCAGTGGTTAAGGTGCTTGCTTACAAAGCCTGTAGGTCTGGGTTCAATCCCCAAGTACCCACGTAAACCAGACTCAAAAAGTGGCACAAGGGGGCCAGAGAGATGGCTCAGCAGTTGAGGTGCTTGCCTGCAAAGCCTAACTAATGACCAGAGTTCGATTCCCCAGTAACCACATAAAGCCATAAAGCCAGATGCCCACAGTGGCACAGCGCATGCATTTGGAGTTCATCTACCGCGGCTAGAGGCCCTGGCACACCAATTCTCTCCTCTCTCTCTCTCTCTCTCTCTCTCTCTCTCTCCTTGCAAGTAAATAAATTAAAGTATTTTTTAATAGCACAAGGGCTGGAGCGATGTCTCAGCCGTTAAGGCACTTGTCTGCAAAGCCTAACGACCAGAGTTTGATTTCCCAGTATCCACGTAAAGCTAGATGTACAAGGTCTGGAGTCGGTTTGCAGTAACTGGAGGCCCTAGAACGCCCATTTTCTCTGTCTCCTCTCCATCAACCTCTGCTTGCAAATAAATAAATAAAAATATCTTTTTTTAAATGTGGCACAAGCATCTGGTATTCATTTGCAATGGCAAGAGGCCCAGGTACACCACACACACACACACACACACACACACACACGTAAATAACTAATTTTTTTAAAAATTCAACAAAGGAGAGCATTCTGATTTATGGCTTCTTACCAGGGGCCACATGCATTGTTCCCTCCTTTACCCCTTCTAATTAAGCTGGAGGGAGTCTGTCATTTGATTCTAGAACAACCCGTCTGGGAGTCCAAGGGTTTTGTCCCAATCACCACAGATGGAGAGGCCCCTTCCCAGTATTCCCCGTACCATCCCTGAGAAGCACTGTGATCCCACTTGGTCCCAGAGCTCAGAGACACGGGTGTGCCTCCCACCGCCACAACCAACCTGCCTGGGTAGCCATGCTGGGATGAAATGGCCCAGTGCTGCATGGCTGGCATCCCCGGGCTCCTCCCCAAACACCCATGTGGGGAGAACTTGGGAAAGGGGGCCGGCACCCAGAAGGAGAGGCAAGCTGTAGCCAGAAACACATTCCCAGTGGGAGGCAGGACGCTGACCTGAGTCCTCAGAGGTCCGCACCCACCGGACAGCTTCAGCAGAGCTTTTCTGTTCTGCTGAGCCCACCTGAGGCAGCGTCCTCAGGGCCCAGTCCTGGTGGGCATTTCACAGAGCTGTGGCAGCCCCTGGGGACAGACACACTCCGAGCATCTTGGGGGTTCTGGGGCCCGGCACATACTGTAGTTCGGGTGGGGCCAGTGGGGGCTGATGGAGGAGAAGGGGACCTGCCAAGCCAAATCTCCACAGGCAAGCCCATGCAAAGGTGGACAATTGGATGGTTCACCTGACCATCAGCAGGGTTTAGGCACATATCAGTGACAGGTCGGCTACTGGCAGGTGCTCCCTGGCCGGAAGTGAGCAAGCGTGCCAAGCTGCAGAGCAACGGTGCGCACCGCCCTGCTCCACGTGTGTGCGCACATGGTGCTTCTGCCCGTCTAGAAAGCACTTGACCCTTGACCTGGTGGCTCACACCTGTAATTCCACTGGAAGCAGAGGCAGGAGGATTGCAAACTGGAGGCCAGCCTGGGCTGCAGAGTGAGACCTTGTCTGCAAAACAAAACAAAACAAAGTTGGGCATGGTGGTGCACACCTGTAATCCCAGCATCCAGGAAGCAGAGGTAGGAGGGTTGCTGTGAGTTCAAGGTCATCCTGAGACTATATAGTGAATTAAAGGTCAGCCTGGGCTAGAGTGAGACCCTACCTTAGAAAGACAGGAAGGAAGGAAGGAAGGAAGGAAGGAAGGAAGGAAGGAAGGAAGGAAGGAAGGAAGGAAGGAAGGAAGGAAGGAAGGAAGGAAGAAAGAAAGGAAGGAAGGAAGGAAGGAAGGAAAAGAGAGAAAGAAAGAAAGAAAGAGAAAGAAAGAAAGAAAGAAAGAAAGAAAGAAAGAAAGAAAGAAAGAAAGAAAGAAAGAAAGAAAGAAAGAAAGAAAGAAAGAAAGAAAGAAAGAAAACCACCTATGTCCAGCAGTCAGGAGCCCAGGAGTTTGGCTTGGCTTGAAGAGCGGAGCAAGCCCTGCCTCTTTAAAAAGAGGAAAGTAGGGAAGGGGAGATGGATGGAGAACAGGATGTCAGCTCTGCTTTGTTTTGTCTTTTGAGGCTGAGTCTCACTCGAGCCCAGGCTGACCTGGAACTCAACTTCTAGCCTGCGCTGTTCTAGAATAGACAGTGGTCCTCCTAATTCAGCTTCCCGGGCGCTGGAATTAAAGGGAAGGTGGCTCAGCAGTTAAAGGGCCTTGTCTGCAAAGCCTGCTGCCCCAGGTTCAATTCCCCAGGACCCAGATGCACAAAGCAGGGCATGCATCCATGCAACAGCAAGAGGCCCTGGCACGCCTTTACTCTTATATAAATACATTAACTTTTTTGTTTGGTTGTATTTTTGTTTTGTTTTGTTTTGTTTTGTTTTTCCAGGTAGGGTCTCGCTCTAGCCCAGGCTGACCTGGAATTCACTCTGTAGTCTCAGGGTGGCCTTGAACTCACAGCGATCCTCCTACCTCTGCCTCCCGAGTGCTGGGATTAAAGGCGTGCGCCACCAAGCCCGGCCCTGGTTGTTTTTTAATTAAAGGCATACATCACCATGCCTCACTCTCATAGTTGTTTCTTTTTTTATATATATATTTTATTTATTCATTTTAAAGCAGACAGATACAGAGAGAGAGAAAGAATGAGAGAGAACCAGGGCCACAACCTTGTGGGTCTGGCTTATGTGGGTCCTGGGGAATTGAACCCAGGGCCTTAGGCACTAGAGGCAAGTGCCTTAACAACTGAGCCATCTCTCCAGCCCTCATAGTTGTTTCTTTAAAAAAAAAAAAAAACCTGCCGGGCATGGCGGTGCACGCCTTTAATCCCAGCACTCGGGAGGCAGAGGTAGGAGGATCGCCATGAGTTCGAGGCCACCCTGAGACTACAGAGTGAATTCCAGGTCAGCCTGGGCTAGAGTGAGACCCTACCTTGAAAAAAAATTTTATTTATTGGAAAAAAATAAAATAAAAACTTATTTATTGGAGCTGGACAGATGGTTCAGCAGTTAAGACATTTGCCTGCAAAGCCTCAGAACCCGGGTTCAATTCGCTAGTACCCACATAAAGCCAGATGCACATAAAGTGGCAAATGCATTTGGAGTTGGAGTTTGTTTGCAGTGGCTGGGGGCCCTGGCGCACCCATCTCATTCTCTCTCCTTGTAAATAACATTTTTAGAATTTCATTATGTGTGTGTGTATGGGCGAGCATCCCACAGAACAAGTGCTGTGGAGGCCGAAGCGGCCTGGAGGTGTCTTCTTCGTTTGCTACTGCAGACGTGCTGGCAGGCTGCGCACTTTCAGACGAGCTGGCCCGCAAGCCTGGCATCCTCCCGGCTCCTAGTGACGGTGCACCTCGCTGGGCATCCAGCTAGCAGTCTGCTCCCCCACCCCTGGAATTTTCCACACAGGGTCTCGCTCTAGCCCAGGCCGGCCTGAAATTCACTATGTAGTATCCTACCTCTGCGTCCGAGTGTGCGTCCCAGTGCTGGGATTAAAGGCGAATGCCAACCATGCCTGGCACGTCTTGTATTTTTGATCAATCCCATGTAGCCCAGGCTGGCCTGGAACTCCTGATCCTCCTGCCTCTGCTTCCCTTGTGCTGGGAGGGTAGACATACACCACCACAGGCAGCTTCCTCCTTTTGCCATTTTTATTGAAATGGAAAGGCAGGAGGCTGGGAAAGAACAAGGTAAGGGAGCATCCTGACCCGTGTGGAGTGTGGCCGTGGTCCACACGGCTCTCCTCTCGGCCTGGTTCCCCTGGCGCAGGTGAGCTGCCAGTGCCTAAGGCTGACCTGGGCATTCAGAACTTGACCACTCTCCTGTTGCTTTGCCACTGGACCCAGAGAAAGTTGGAAGGGGTTTGTGGTCACACCCACATCCTTTTTAAAGAGGTGCAGTCAAAGCCAGGTGTGGTGGCACACACCTTTTTTATTATTATTTTTTAATTTTTAAAAAATATTTTATTCGGGCTGGAGAGATGGCTCAACAGTTAAGGCACTTGCCTCCAGTGCCTAAGGCCCCAGGTTCAATTCCCCAGGACCCACATATGCCAGACCCACAAGGTGGTGGCCCTGGTTCTCTCCCTCTCTCTGTCTCTGTCTCTCTCTCTCTTTCTCTGCTTGAAAATGAATAAATAAATTTAAAAAAATATTTTATTCATTTTTAAGCAGAGAGAGAGAGAGAGAGAAAACCAGAGCCACCACCTTGTGGGTCTGGCCCACATGGGTCCTGGGGAATTGAACCCAGGGACTTAGGCACTGGAGGCAAGTGTCTTAACCGCTGAGCCATCTCTCCAGCCCTGGTGGCACACACCTTTAATCCCAGCTCTCGGGAGGCAGAGGCAGGAGGACTGCTGTGAGTTTGAGGCCAGCCTGAGACTACACAGTGAATTCCAGGTCAGCCTGGGCTAGAGTGAGACCCTACCTTGAAAAACCAAAAATAATAATAATAAAATAAAATAAATAAAAGAGGTGTCGGTCAAGCTGATGGTGTTCAGTGCTTAGCATGCACCGCCCTGGGTCTGATCTCCAGCACCACATAAACTGGGTGTGGTGGTACATGCCTATAACAGAGGCAGAAGGACCAGAGGTTCAAGGCCAACCTCAACTACATAGCAAGTTCAAGGCTTATGTAACCACCCTCGTCCTCAAGGACCCCAGAGAGAAGAAGCATGTGGGAGAAGGGAACAGCATGGGTAGAGCTCTGATTTTCCTTAGTGATGCTGGGAGCAAGCAGAGCGCTGGGCAGGGCAAGGGTGCACGCTTGCCCCACGTCACTGAAGCCGGGCCTGGTGGCCCCCGCCTATGCTCCCAGCACACAGGAGGCAAAGGCAGGAGATCGAGAGTCGGTGGGCAGCCTGGTCTATAGAGCAATTCTCTCTGTCTCTCTCGTTTCTCCCTCTGCTTGCAAATAAATAAAAGTAAATTTAAGCTGGGCGTTGTGGCGCACGCCTTTAATCCCAGCACTCGGGAGGCAGAAGTAGGAGGATCGCTGTGAGTTCGAGGCCACCCTGAAACTACATGGTGAATTCCAGGTCAGCCTGGACTAGAGTGAGACCCTACCTCGAAAAACCAAAAAAAAAGAAAAGTAAATTTAGGGGCTGGAGAGATGGCTTAGCTGTTAAGGCACTTACCTGCTAAGCCTAAGGACCAGAGTTCAATTCCCCAGTACCCACATAAAGCCAGATGCACAAGGGGGTATATGTGTCTAGAGTTCATTTGCAACCATTCTCTCTCTCTCTCTCTCTCTCTCTCTCTCTCTCTCTCTCTCTCGTAAATAAAACATTTTAAAAAATAAATTTTGAAAAATAGCCAGGAGTGCTGGCACACGCCTTTAATCCCAGCACTCTGGGAAGCAGAGGTAGGCCAGACTGAGACTATATAGTGAATTCCAGGTCAGCCTGGGCTAGAGTGAGAATCTGCCTCAAAAAAAAACAAAGTAAATAAATAAAACAAGCGCACACCTTTGATCCCAGCACTTGGGAGGCAGAGGTAGGAATATTGCTCTGAGTTCGAGGCCACCCTGAGAATGAGATCCAGGTCAGGCTGGAATAGAGTGAGAACCTTAAAAACAAACCAGAATTGTGCCTTTTCTCCCTTCTGGGTGGAATAGAGATGAGATGCTTGGAGCAGCCCTCTTGATCATGTGAAAAAAGCCACATTGTGGGCCGGCAGAGCGACAAGATGGAAGACCTTTGGTTCCTGATTGTGGGTCATATTTCGGAGGTCGCAGGCCACCTCCTGGTCCCATGGCTTTCCCTTTTCATGTTCCCTTCCTCCTCACATCCATGACTTCCACTATACTTTTCCCCACACCTCCCCTCCCTCCCAGACCCCCTGGTCCCTGCTGCTGGGACACTCCTTTCAGAGTCCCCGGGAGCACCAGCCTCCTTCTGGGTTCCATGTCGCTGGCAGGTCAGGCCCTCTCACAGCAAGGAGCGCTCGTTGCAGCCTGTCATTATGTATCTGTTGTGGTTTTATTTGACTGCCACCTCCCCAGAACTGTCATTAACTCTTGCCTGGGTCCTCACCACAGTGTCCCCAGCCCCCATCCTCGGCCATTGCTGCGTCTGTCCTCACCTAGAACTCCCCAGCCTTGTTCTCTGACCTGTCCTGACCTTGTACCGACCCTCTGAACCAGAGCCTTCCCGCAGCTCACCATGTCCAGCCTGTCTAGTCTTCTGAACTCTGGTTTCAAACATGAGGAACAAGCTGATGATCGCATTTTATGAGGGTCAGAAAGTGGCACTATTTTTCCTACCTGCCCGTGACGGGCAAAGACAAGTGCTGGCATGGATGTGGGGCCACCGGGCGGGCCAGGCTGCTGGTGGGGCTGGGGTCGGCCTTGACGCTGAGGATTCAAGGGTAAACCCACTGTGCCCCTCAGGAAACTGAGCCGAGGACAGACAGGAGAAACTCCTGCACCGGGAGTCCCCGGAGGACTGGAAGTTTCCTGTAGTAGAGGAGCTTGCGTGGGTTTAAAATCCACCACGCAAGCCGGGTGTGGTAGCGCACGCCTTTAATCCCAGCACTCGGGAGGCAGAGGCAGGAGGATCACTGTGAGTTCTAGGCCACCCTGAGACTACAGAGTGAATTCCAGGTCAGCCCGGACTAGAGCGAGACCCTACCTCGAAAAAACAAAAACAAAAATCCACCACGCAGATTTAGGAATGGTGCCCTGAGCTCAGGTTGCTCAGGTTTTGAAGAATTTTAGAAACTGGAAGCTGGGCTGTGGTGAGGCTCAGCGTTAGTGCGCTTGCTGAGCACACGCCCTGGGGGACACCTGCAGCATGGGGTATCACCATGACCCGTGGGCCCCTGTTCCTTCTCTGTCCCTTTTCCTGTTTAGGGCACTCTTGGCTTCTCACCAAGCCTCGGGCTCTGCTCTTCTGTTCCCAGGCTGAGCCTTCATATTTCTGTCCTCCAGCTATTCCTTCTGGAACCATGGCCCTCACCGTCACGGCAGGGCTGCCCCTCTCAGGGACCCGCGTCCCCTCGGAAGTGCCACCCTCTGCCTCCTGCTCTGGGCAATTTCCAGTTGAGAAGAGGGTCAGGGCTCCTGAGACTCAGAGCAGCCAGATCCAGTCTGGGCACTTTGCCTGTCAGGCCAGCAAAACCCAACATTTAACAGCCGAGCCGGAGCCAGCAAGCAGGGCCATCGCGTGTGCCAGCATGTGGCTGCTCCCAGGGACTGCTGGGGACATGCTGAGGACTCTGAGGCCATCCCTGGGCCCTGCAGGACAGCAGCGGGGGATCAGCGAGGCCCCCTGCACGTGATGAAGGAGAAGGCCATCTTCGCTCAAAACTGCCCAACGGTCCCCACACAGGCAGCTCAGCTGCCGTCCCTCCGAGCCTCCTCCCTGACTAGAGACAATGCGCATGCTTGTGCTGACAGCTCCCGGACTTGACGGGCCGGTAACTGAGCGCAGGACACAGGACACACATGCCGCATCCGTCCTCCCAGCTGCCCAATAGCTCTATTACCGTCACCGTGTGACAAGAAGGGTTCGCTAGTATCCAGCGTCCATGTGTGAGGTGTCCCTCCTCAGTCCTCACTGTTTAACGCCCTCTCCAACATCTAACTCCTACCTGCCTTTCAAAGCCACCTTGAGTGTCACCTCCTTCCCTTGTCCCCTTCCTGTAAGAGTGACCTCCTCCTAGACCTCTCTGCGCACCAGCATGTCATCTGGACTTGTGCATGGCCCCACAGCCGCCATAACCTTCTGGCTTGGACTAGCTTTACCTCCCCTCTCCTTGAGACTGAGCCCACTGTGGCATAGAAGGTTCTCCCCAAAAAAGCTTTTTAAAAAATTTATTTGCCGGGCGTGGTGGCGCACGCCTTTAATCCCAGCACTCGGGAGGCAGAGGTAGGAGGATCGCCATGAGTTTCAAGGCCACCCTGAGACTACAGAGTGAATTCCAGGTCAGCCTGGGCTAGAGCGAGACCCTACCTCAAAAAACAAAAAAATATATTATTTTTTTAAAAAAATATTTTATTTATGGGCTGGAGAGATGGCTCAGCGGTTAGGGCACTTGCCTCCAGTGCCCAAGACCCAGAATTCAATTCCCCAGTACCCACATAGGCCAGACCCACAAGGTGGTGGCCCTGGTGCCCTCTCTCTCTCTCTCTCTCTCTCTCTCTCTCTCTCTCTCTCTCTCTCTCTATTTCTCTGCTTGAAAATGAATAAAATTTTTTTAAAATTATTTATTGAATTTGAGAGAGTGTGTGAGAAAGAGGCAGACAAGAGAGAGAGAGAATGGGCGCACCAGGGCCTCCAGCCACTGCAAACAAACTCCAGACACATGCGCCCTCTTGTGCATCTGGCTTTATATGGGCACTGGGGAATCGAACTCTGGTCCTTCTGCTTTGCAGGCAAATGCCTTAAATGCTAAACCATCTCCACAGCCCCCCAAAGGCTTTTTGAGTGAATAAATGACGCCTGCCTCAGAATGAAGTCTTTATTTCAGATATCATCCGGGCAAACTCGGGTGTGTGTCAAGTGAAAGCAAACTGCGAGAGAGAACAGCAGAGACTAGGACCGTCCCTGCCTCAGGACTCTGGTGACCACTGCTGAGATGGACAAGCAGTTGGGAGGCAGAGGAAGAAGGATCGCTGTGAGTTCGAGGCCAGCCTGGGCCAGAGTGAGCCCCCATCTCGGAAAAAAAAACAAACAAACAAAAGAAGGCTGGAGAGATGGCTCAGCGCTTAAGGTGCTTGCCTGCAAAGCCTAACGACCCGACCTGGGTTTCAATTCCCCAGTTCCCACATAAAACCAGATGCACAAAGGAGCGCTTACTTCTGGCGCACATTCTCTTTCTGTCTCTGTGTGCCTGCATCTCTCTGCTTGCAAATGAATGAATAATTTAGAGAGAGAGAGAGAGAGAGAGAGAGAGAGAGAGAGAGAGAGAGAGAGAGAGAGAGAGGAGCAGCACCTATGGAAACAGCCCGGAGGACACCTGGACAGCACTCTCCACCCTCTCCACCTGCCTCAGTGAGGATGCCCGTCCCCACCCACCCCAGGCCACCTCTGCGAGCTTTCATTCATTCTCAGAACAGGAGCTGGATACCACCCTGCCCTCCAAGAAACTGATTGCAAGCAGGGTCTACCTAGATTCAGCCAATGGGGAGCCTCAACCGCCAGGTCAGTAGAGACCACCAGGTTCCTCCCTGCCAGGTCACCACGTCCCCTCTCCAAGGTCACAGCTCCCAGGAAAGGGCCTCTCCTTCGCCGGCAGCAAGCTGCCCTCCAGGTCTGGGGTGTCGAGAGCTCCCCTTGGCTGCTGGCCTGAGTACTGCAAATCCCTCCTTTAATTCATGTATTTTACATTTACTCAACTGTCCTTAAACGTCCTGTCTGAGGGCGTCATAAAAATGTAAGACCGTGTCAATTGCCCGTATCAAAAAACATTCTTGTAGGTTCCACTTGGAGTGGTTTGGAGTGGAGACTGATGGGAACGGGGTGGGTGGAGGCCCCCAAGCCTCCAGCGCCGGGCCCGCAGGGGTCCCCGGGGCATCGGGGAGGTGTCACCGGACCCCATCGCCCCGGGACAGGGGGCCGCGCCGGCCTCCCACCCCTCGGTCAACCTCCTCCCGCCGGGGAGGGGGCCGGGGTAACGGGAACGCGGGGCGCCCCCGGGCCGCGCAGGTCGCCGTCGGGTCCCCGAGGCGCAGGGCGCCGCCGAGCCCCGCGCCCCGCCCGCCCCGAGCGGCTCGCGCCGCCCCACGTGGGGCCGCACAGGCCCGCAGCCCTGGAGCGCGATTGGTCTGCGCGCAGCCAATCGGAGAGTCCCTGACGCTCTAGCCGCGCCGATTGGCCGGCCCGGGCCGAGGGGGCGGGGTGGGGCGCCCTTTTGTTCTCGGAGCCCGCACCGCGCGCCCGCGCCGGCCCGCGCGCCCCTCCCCGGACCCCCGGCCGGCTCGCACGCGCGGGCGGGCGGGCGAGGACCGGCCCCTCCGGTCTCCGTCCCCCGTCCCCTGACCTGGTCTTCTCCGGGTCCTGACCGCGAGCTTGGGACCAAGGAGAGAAGGGTCTGGATCTTTCGGGGCCACGTGGGCGATGGCCAAGCAGGGGCGCACCGGTGTCCTGAGCCCTGGCTCCCTAGCCCCCCCCCACCCATCAATCAGCGGCAGTGGCCTCCCTCTGGGGTGGAAAGTGATGGCCCGAGAAGCCAGGGGCTGGCTGAGCTGGGGGGTCAGGGGTTAGGGCTGGGTCTCTTGACCTCTGATCGCACCACCTTCCTCTGGGAACTGCCTGCCCGAGTGCATTCCCCAGCAAGGCTGCGGTGGGCAGGCGTCCCCTGTAGCCAGGCCTCAGTGCTGAGGCCGCCAGACGGTCGTCTGTACGAGGTGGCCACGCCTTCTCCCCCAGGGCTGATAGACCTGGAAGCCCCACCCCAAGCCCAGGTTGGTGGAAAGAGATGGCAGGTTAACCGATATGGGGGACATCTCCAAGGTCACCCTCTTAGACCCGGGAGTCTAAATAATCCGATTCCCTATGGCTGACAGCATACAGGAGGTCTCCAAGCCGTTCATGGAGCAGACCGACGGGTGTGCTGAGGTCCTGGGTGGACCCTCAGCTGTGCTGTACTGGGCCACGCACTAGCGCCCAGCGAGCCGCACCGGGACCAGCCCCCCACCCCCAAAGCCCCTGGGAGATCGCCCCCCACCCAGTGCCTTGGCAGGTGCCCGTGTCCCCAGGGATGGGGCTTTGGGAGTGTTTTTACTGCAGAACAAATTGGATCAATTAAGCAGGCCCTGTTGGGGTGGCTGGGAGCCAGTGAACCGAATGAAAGGGGGCAGCGCCGCAGGTCTCTGGGAGGTAACCCCAACCCATGAGGGCTGAAGCATACTCCTTTCCTGGCAGTTTATGGGCAAATAAGCCCTCCTGAATGAAGAGAGGGAGTCAGTGGAGGTGGTCGGTGTGGGAGCAGCCAGTGGAGACCTTCGGGGTTCTTAGCCTCCTGTCCTCTAACCCTTTGGGGGGCACTAGAGCTCCCCAGACACTCTGACATCTGTGGCTGTCATAGGGAGGCCTCCGGAAGCTCAGAGGAGACTGCCCAGGGTGTCTGGAGGAGGCCACAGAGGAAAGAGGAAGCAGATTGCAGGGCTGATAGGGCTTGGGTCACCCACCTGGAGCGGAAGCCTCCCCCTCAGGCAGGGCAGGACGGCTGCTCTGTGACCCGGCTGCCGGGGACAGCCCCTGGATCTCCTGCCCAAACCTCAAATGCGTTTCTCCAAAGATCAGGCCAGCGGCCCCTCCCCACGCTTTGGCAGAGGGGTGGAGGTGGGGAGGGGAATAATGCTTTAAGCCAGACCACCGAGCTCCCTGCCCACGACCACCTGTACTCACTCAGCCCTCAGCACCCTTGAACCCGAGTGTTCTCATGGTTACTGGGCCAGCCCACCCATTTCTGCCCCTTGATATCAGTGACTGGTACCAGGCCACCTGTGGCACAGGCAGTCAGTATGTCCCTAGGAGGGCAGGTGCTCAGGCCCTGGGCTAGGGGGCTGCTAAGGGGGCACTGGCCAGCATGAGGTTGGGCTGGGGGCTGGCTGACGATACAAGAAATAGCTCTAGAGACTAGAAAATGAAGCCATTATTGAGAGTAGCACTGAGGGGCCTGGACAGGTGCCCCGGGCCGTGACCATGAGTCCTGTGTGAGAGCTGATTCCTTCTGGTCCCCAGCCCCAGCTACTACAGGAGGACCATCCCAAGGCAAGTGCAGAGTCAGGAAGGGGTGGCAAGAAGGAAGGGCCACAATCAATGAGCCCTGAGGCCCCCACCTCTGCCTTGCACTACAGCGATGAGGGTGTGGAGACAGGACACACGGGATTCAAGAAAGTGTTGGCAGGCCTGTACGGCTGCAAACACCCGGCAGCAGGAATCCATCCATCTGGGTGGACATGGCTTCAGTTACCCACAGAGAAACTGGGTACCCAAGCATCTCGTCCACGGCTAGGCACAGGAAGAAAAACGAACAGTTCTTTTTACATTTTTGCCCCAATCTAGTAAGCTGTGGTGCAAGCTGGGGCAGGAAGTCGCCACCAAGTGGGTTGAGGATGGTAGTGTCGATCCCCTCCGCAGCCTTCCGCTTGGGCCCACGGTTTACAACCCCAGTGGGAACCCTGAGCTCCTCCTCCAGCCCGAGCCAC
>PVHP010006560.1:0-60041 GCA_004024765.1 Zapus hudsonius | reverse complement strand
TTCACTGGGCACCGAGTTAGCAGGAATGCCATGGGGATGGTGGTCGGAAGGCTTTGGCCCATGACACGTTCCTTCAGCTCTTCGTAAAAGACAGCTAGACAGCTAGGAAGAGGTGTGGCATTTTGGTGGCATCTCAGAGGTGCGTTCCTAGAAACTGGAGGGAGAATTCTAAACCCAATAATGTTTGTTTTCCTACCCAAAGTTTATCCAACATAGTTCCAGTCATGCAGCCACAAACCTTTGCGTATTAATCTGCACAGGGAAGGAGAGCTGCAGTATTGGCTTCTGGAAATGAGATTTTAGACACATAAAATCATAAGAGTTAAAAAGAAAGGGGTTGAGTGGCTATGCTTTGAAAGAAGTGGGGAGAGAGAGAGTCAGAGAGAGAGAGACAGAGACAGAGAGAGAGAGAGAGAGAGAGAGAGAGAGAGAGAGAGAGAGAGAGAGAGAGAGAGAGAGAACTCTGTTCTGAGGTTCTGGCTGCTCTGAGCAGGATTCTCTAAAATCAGGTCACAGCGGTGATGTTCATGGTTCCTTGTACCATGGAGTCTAATTTAGCGGCTGTGTTTCTTTCTGTCAAGCAACACACCATGTGTTGACTCTCTACTTGGCCACGAGGAGCTCAGGTGGCAAGTCTGTCTCTCTTGCCTCGCCTCTCAGGGACAGTATGATCTGCTGTCTGGCTGCTCTCCTTCCAAGGGGCTCCACTGGTAATTCCTTTTCTGTTTTATTTTTCCTTCTCTTAAGTTATTCTGTTTTCCAAAAGCAAGGCCCACGCTTGTCAGTCAAGAAGCAGGATCAAGCTTAGGGCTGCCCTTCAGAGTCCTAGCTGTTGTAAATAATACCCTTCTTGGTCACCCTTCGCGTGGGAGCCCAGATCTGCGGAGCCACCAGGATTATTTAGGTTATTTCAGCAGCAGCTTTTCGACCACCCACATTTGAAGTTGACTAAATTCAGACTTAATGCACCTTCGCTTTAAGCTTTGGTCAGATGAGCTACTTTATGAATATTTGAAAGTGTTCCCGGAGGCATGGATGCTAACACACCATCACAGACACACATTTTCCCAAGACCTCATTAACTAATAAAGAAAGAGCTAAAAGAAACGGGATTAACTTCACAGGAGGGGTGTAGCAGTCCCCAGCCCTCCTCCCAGCTAGGTTTCTATAGCTGCTCATTTATCATGATCTGTCTTGTTTTATCAGGAAAACTCAGCTTCTTGGAAAAACACAGATCTATAAATGCTCAGGAAAACACACACCCAGAAATGATATGCTAAATAAATCCCTGCTTCGGATTTGATTCCAAAGCAATTTAAAGGCGTCTGGGCTAAAACATATTTGGGGAAGGCAGATGGGGGTGGTGCTGGTGTGTCACATTTGCTGGCCACTGAGCTCCTATCTTGACAGTGGCCATGGTGGGTCTATTAGAGTCTAGACCACATTTTCTGTTTCCAAGTCCCTGGCTGGGCAAGTTACCCAGCCTCTCCGTGTCTCAATTTCTCTATGAAGTGGGTAATAATCGTCACTATTTTGTAGTGATGGTCTGCAAGTCAAAGGAGCCATGGAAGTGACTGCTTTATAAGTGGTAAAGAATTCTCTGATTTTTAAGTGATGGTCTCTGTCTCTAACACCAAGGAAGAGGGAAAGGGAACAAATATTTAGTGTTAGCCAAAGACCTAATAAATGTCTTGTTATTTTGGAAGCATCATACATAACATTTCATGTTTGGATGAACATCTGGAAGTGCCTCTGTTTCTCACTGTTTCAGATGAGGCAAGAAAGTCTGGAAAGTTGGTTCCCTGTCCAGCCACCAAGCCTGGAATGGCAAGCAGCCTGAAGCCTAGGTCTCTGGGTCTTATTTGAGTGACATCTCACCTTTGTTCTGCCTGCCTGTATTTTGTGTCTGCATTAGTACTGAATGAATCATTAAAAATATATGTCTGACACCAATGCCCTAAGTAAACTGTATTATGAATTGTTAAAGAGATTTTATTTAGAACCATAATCTCAGGTTATTTGAAAAGCCTTTGAAAAATAGTACAACATAAGAAGGAGGAGGAAGAAGAGGAGGAGGAGGAAGAAGAGGAAGAAGAAGAGGAGGAGGAGAAGAAAAAAGAAAGAAAGAAAGGAAGGAAGGAAGGAAGGAAGGACAGAAGGAAGGAAGAAAATTCCCCATGAATGCAGCAATTAAATATTTATCAAAAATGTCAAAGACTGATTAGAGGGTGTGTTTATCTGTCTGTCGTATGTCTGTCTCTGTATAAGAGAGGAGAGGGGATAAGACTGAGGAGAGAAAAGAGAACTCTGATGGATCCCACAGTTAAGTTTTAGACTTAATCTAATGTAGTTTTTCCAGCCCATTTCATAATGCTGATAGAGCTTTAACCCCCATGTGACTGGTTATGTTCAAATTTCAGAACATGTCTGACAGCATGTACCAAATATGTAGATAGCTGAAATTTTCATTTTGTAGTTGCCTTTAGGCTTGAGAAGAAGAGAGTAAAGCATACTGTTGAAAGGGCCTGGGTTCAAATCCCAGCTCTGGTACTTTCAATGCTCTGAGAACTAAAATAATTTGTCTTATTTCCAGCCTAGTACAAAGTGAATAAATGTAGTCATCTTTCAATATCTGTGAGGGATCATTTCTAGGACCCCCCCCTAAGGAGAATGAAATCTGCAATCGGTCCAGTATTATCTAGTTCCTTTTTTTCAAACCTGTGTAGCCCAGGCTGGCCTCCAACTCATCATCTTGCTGCCCTAGCCTCCCGAGTGCTTGGGTCACAGGCCTGCACTGCCATTCCTGGCCCTGTTCATGTCCTTTATAAGAAATAATGTAGTTAGTGTTTGCATATAACTGGTGCATATCCTCCTGTATACTTTCAATTTTGGTTAGATAATTTGTCACACCTAATCCAGTGTTCATGCTGTGTACATAGCTGTAACAGTGTGCTGTGTAAAGAATGATGGCAATGAAGAGGTCTGTACCTATTCAGTACATATGGCACATCCTCCAAATATTAAAGTTCTTCAGGCTTTTCAAGGCTGCCGAGAGGATTAGGTGAAGTGTACATTCAAGTGTCTACATATATGTCTCAACCATATATATGCTCAACAAATGCCAATTTTATTAACCAACAAGCATATTTCATAGCATGTGTTAGAAAGATCTTTTTGAGTTCGGAGTTGGAAGAAAATACTTTAGGAGGCTATGTGAAGCTGGTGAAATCATGGAGTGATGAGAAGGGTTTCGAGATAGAGAGAATCCCAACAATGAGGAAGAGGAAAGGGAACCGGGTTCCAGAGGATTTCCATTGGTGTCAGCAGCAGAAAAGACAGAAATGGGCCCCAGATTTCAGGTATGGTCAACAGACTGTGGGAAAAGAGATCACATTTGACTTTTGAGCCAGCATCACAGTATGATTCTGACAACAGATGCAATAGTCATTGGGAATGTAGGAACAGCTGAGCAGCGTGAGAACAGTCTACATGTGAGCCATCTGGGGAAGAGCCTGGAGGTCTCCAAGGGATGGCCAGCAACAAGAGTCAGGTGCTTAAGTAGTAATGACAGTTGAAGGTATAGTTTTGGAATCTCTGCCACCTGTCCCAAGATAGTTAAAAACCAAGGACTTCATTGAAGTCATCCATGGAGAACACATAGATAAAAAGAGAATGCCAAAGGCATTTATTTTGGTCCCTTTAAGTCCCTGAAGCCCAAGTTGTTTTTTTTTTTTTCTGTAAGTTGAAACTGTCTTGCTTTGCAATGATTACGTCATATGTCAGTCCTTCTTTTGTATGAAATCTTAGCCATGGTCTCATTTAACAGTGAGAGGGTGGGCGAAGAATGGAGAAGGAGGCAGACATCACATTTATAAACCGTTATGATAATGTATTGTGATAATTGTTCTATTTTATTATGAGTAAGATTATTATTAATCTTCTTAGGCAGTGCCTGATATATCAATTCAACTTTATCAGGAAAAACATAGTGCATAATGGTTTGGTACTTTCTGAGGTTCCATGCATCTACTGGAGGGTGTTTTGGTTTGTGTGTGTTTTTTTTTGTGGTTCTGGGGATCATATTAAGTGCAGGACCTTGTACCTTGTTAGGCAAGCATTCGCCACTGTTTATCTTGGAATGTATCTCTTGTGGCTAAGGGGAGAATACTGTACTTTTGTTAAAAAAAGAAAATTTGTAAAAACTCCTAAGTAGCCTTTTTCTCCATGTATAATTACATTAAAAAATAAATGCCAAGCTTGTCATACCATCATGAGCCCTGGCAGCAATATTGCAAAGAATGGGTCTGGCCTCCTTGTAAAGTTAAGAAGATGAATGGGAAATGATTATGAATACAGATATAAAAGCAGAAACTCTATTGTGATGTCAAGAGCCAGGAAACTATAAAAATAATGCAGTGCATTAACATGAAAGGGCAGAAATATGGGGTAGAAATAACAATGCATTGGGAATCAGAAGATCTGACTTTGGGCCAGGTTCTTCTAAGCATGACAGGTCACCCAGCTTGAAGAGGGAGGCATTTTGTTTTCAGACAGAAAATGGTAAAGAGCTGGATGAGGAGGCTTTTAGAACCAAATCCTCAACTGAGTGGCCTTTACTGTGCTGCTCCATGGCCCTTCCCCTCTTCCCTCTGAAAGCCCCTGTTGGGGTAGCAGCAATTTCCCAGTGCTGCTGAGAGGTGGTAGACACAGCTCAGAATTAATGCATAAAGTTTGAACTGGAGCCTGCTTTGGTTCTGGTCAACGGAAGGTGAAAACTGCTTCTGGGTTTTAGAGGTTTATCTTAGCCTGGTCTTAAATCTGGTCTAGAGATATTCTTCAAAAGAAGTTTTTGAGTTAAGGGATTCTTTGTCCCTGAGCTCAATTTTATATAAGAGCTCTATCTTCATACTTCCTTTCACCATTCTTATCATAAGTAGATGTACAAAAAAGCCTATATTTTTCTCAATTCCTTTCACAGCACTGCCCAGATACCAGCAATAAGGGAACAGGACGCACAGGATTTCTGAGTTGAAATTCTACCATCTTAGTGAAACTGTCCAGAGAGCATTATTTGATTGTCCAAAAGTGAAAACCGTCATTGTTTGGCTTGTACTTTTCTTTGATAGCAAGTGGCTGGAATTTAGGATGAGTGTGAGAGTGTTAACGAGCCACACTGCCTGGACAAATATCTATTTCTCTTCCTGCCATATGGTCCTTTCACTTGCCTATAAGTGATACACACTTAGACTTGCTCCCTGAATATCATCTCGTTACAAACAAGCCCATCGAGAGACCTTGATGAAACCTTCCCCCTGTCAAAACAGAAGGGAGGAAGGTCAGTGATAGAGGAATATGTCTGGAAGCTGTTCTCCTTTCATTTAGAAATAATTCTCAGAGGTAGTCATAGGAACGTTTTCATTACCAGGAGGAAGTGTTGAGTGTTGGGTGCATTATTTTCCACATATAATGTAAAGCACAGAACAGGACTAGGTGGCCAGGGGAGCAGGCAGGACCTCAGGCATGAAAACACTACAGATTCTTGTCCTTTAAGGGAATCCATACCTACCTTAGAAATTAAGCTTCCTGCTGGCACTCTGGTCTTTTCCAGTAGTAACCCCACCCCTGCCCCACCCCACAGGAATCTGCTTTAGCATACAGATCATCAAATCACTAGCTCGAGAGGGATAGTCAGCTAATTATTTTTTAAATGACGGAAGCTTTGCGGTGATCCAAAAGCTGGGAAAGAGAAGGGCTTAGATGGATCTTTGGAACCAAAACATCTAGCCTACTGTGCAACAATTAATTTCTATCAGCATGAGAATGTTGACATTGCATACATTACTTCATGCAAATTCTTAGGGAGTGTGTTTTTCAAGATTTATACTATATTCATAGTTTAGAGACAACTCTAACAGGGCTTCTGTCTGTCTGACTTCTGCCATCCAGATCTTTGTACAAGGCCCAGAACAAGCAAGCCAGCAAACAAAGCTCTCCAAGCCCTAGATAAGCACAGGCCATGGAGAAGAAAGCTCAGTGCTATTAGACCCTCTGGGAGGCAGGATACAGAATGTCAATTTCCTTTTCTTTCCAGGATCTTAGATTTTAGTTCTAGAAACTGACTGTTGAACTAAACCTGTAGGCTTTGAAAGCTGACTTCTCAAGGAGGTAGAGAGACTGGGAAGAGGTGAGATTCAAGGGACATGAACGTGGGCAGGGGGTGCATGATGAAACTGACCACTCCCAAGGCCAAGGAGGAGGCGTCAGGAGAGCTGGTTCTGTGATATGGTCACTGGCGTGGCATTCAAGAAAGAAGTGGATTTTTTTTCCTGTGAGTTTGTCCCAAAGAATTTCCTCAAGATCAGGGGTCTTCATACTGGATAAACAGTGTAGGAATAGAACTTAGCACTTAAGGACACATGACCAGCAAGAATTAAAGAGTTTCAGGTGGGCTCAACATTGGGGTGGGGAAGAGATGAGGGGCGGCGGGCCACCAGAGAAAGGTCTGGCCAGTTTTAAGAAAGAAAGAGGGATCCTGGCAGAAATCAGTCTTGCTGGGTAAAAGGCCATAATTCCATAGGAAGTATCATTTCTCAGGGACTCCACAGCCTTCCTTTGGGTTTGGATGGAAGTGAGGTAGGGAGGAAGGGCAATGTCATGGGAGCACACTGATGGTGATCTAATTCCTGTGAACTTGAGAAGTTTGACACAGGAAGTGGGCACTTCTAAAGGGCTACAGAAGGGCATTCAATGCTGAAAGACAGAGGAAAGGAAAGAAGTCAGGGGCTCATTTTCCCGCTTTCAATAATGAGAGGAAATAGGAGAAAACTAGCTTCTTTCAGGCAGTAATGGAAATTGAGCCCAAAGTCATAGTCCCTCCTCCTACTCGACTAACCAATCAGTTCTTCCCCTTGCACACTTGAACCTGACACTATAAAGGCTGCTGTCTGCTTCCTGGAGGTCTCTCTCTCTCTCTTTGCCTGCCTCCCTTCACTCAGGCCACAGGCTACAGGGACACAAGTGAGTTTGTGTCCCTGGCTGGGTGTGCGTGTGGGGGGGCATGTTATAGCTTCTTGGTCTGGGGGAACTTTCCTGCTTGTCTCTGCTTTATACTCTGTGGTAGCGTTCCCCTTAATTACATGTGTGTGTGTGTGTGTGTGTGTGTGTGGTCTTTGAATCCACCTCATGCATACTTGGACCCTAGATCTACCACGAGGGTGCTCCCACTAACTTTCCTCTTAGCTTCCCTCCATGGGAAGGCACTCGGATACCATGTGTGTTCCTTCTCCATAAATTTCCCCTCAGCTATTCTTCCCTAAGCTCCCTCAGTTTGCTCTCTGACTTCCCTCCATGGCAAAGCAAGCTTAGAAGAAAGCCCTGTGTGTTTCTTCTAAATGTCCCGACACCAGCTCCTGGATTCCACCTTCCACATGCTCTTGGCCCTGTTCCAATCCTCCTTGGAAGCCTCAGTTTCCCTCCTAGATACCACATGTTTATGGCTCGGTTTAATATCTCTCTTTAAATGTCTCAGTTTCTTTTAACTTTCCACATGTTCAGGGCTCTGTTCTAATCTTCTCGTGAAGCCTCAGTTTCTCTCCTGAATGCCACAATTATGCGGCTCTACTCTAACCGCTCTTTAAAATCTTTAAAAGCCTCAGTTTCTTTTAAATGATGAATCGCTTTTCCCTAAATCTTCAATCTTTCTTAAATAAGCCTTATAAACTGTACAATGTCTTCCACAGGAGAGCGTGTTCTAGCCTTCTTTAGCAGATCTCAGTTCCCTTTCAATAAACTCCACAATTTGTCATTTCTCCCCAAATGAACTTAATTCATAATTTGTCCTTCTTGAGTCTGTTTTCATTAATTTTTAAAAATTAAAATTAGGAAAGAACCCAAGCTTGGGGTTCATAAATCTGGGAGACCCCTTCGGAACCCCCAAATCCAGCATCACTAAGGTTGTAAAGGAAACACATCTCAGGTACAATATGTGTGAGGACACAGGCATTCCTAGTCTGTACATGGAGTTCATTTAGATAGTCCAGCACACAAGTCCCTAAAATGACTAAGCAGGCATTTGAGGGAAAACATTCTATGCCTTTTAGTTGGAAAGCCTAAAACAGCTCAGGTTGATATCAGGGATGCGTTTTAAGCAAATCAACAGAAACAACTTAAAGGGTTAGTGATTCTTAAATTTGGATGTGTGACAGAACCATGTGGAGAGCTTATAATACGGATTCCCAGAACCCATGTCCAACAGCTCCAGAGTCTATCTCGGGAGAGCCTCAGCACGTTGTCCTCCCTTACTGCTTCGGATGGGGGTGGGTGGTAAGGCCTTACTTTCCACCCAGCTGAGGCTTCTCTCCATAGAGAGAAGGGTGAGCCTACAGAGCTTAAGAAGATCACCGTGGGGCACATCATAGCCCACCTCCCAAATGAGAAGAGCAAGACTAACATATATTGTCAGTTAAACTGTGCTGAAGACAGTCCTACCCGATGCCTTTTGGTTCTCAGAAAATGGAGGCTTGGGGCCAGGTAAGCAGGAGGCCTGGGCTGCTGTGGGCTGGGGCATGTTTCCGGTGCCTGCTCCTTTCTTTGTGAAAAGGTCTTCATTCTCTCCGTGGTCACACCACAGTGGGCTGCTCTGTTGTGCTGGGAGCCTCCTGGGGGAGGCTGAACTCTGCCAATCCCCTCCCCCTCGCTGGCCTGCCCCTGGCTCAGCTCCTGATTAATTCAGGGGATCTGGGGAGGTTAACCCTTAGTTTGATGGCTCCAGTGGGGAGCTGAGGCGGGATTGCTAGTAATTTATCACCCTTGTTTTTCTTTTTCTATTTTTTTTTAATGTAGAAATATTTTCTAAGGCAACAAATAGAAATTTATTTTTAAAACCCACATTTAACATACATTAGACACAGTATTCTCTTCTCACATGACTATATCCCCCAAACATAACAATTACTTCTCATCTATCTCTTTTAACAACCTTAAAATACAGAACACGAAAAATATAACCACCATCACAGCTGTAGCTTCTCCGAATGGTCCCAGACCCCATATCTGCTTCTAGTTCCCTTTGGAGAAAATAGTCTTTCTTCTACCAGAGATAAGATTTTTTATTGGGATAGTTTAACTAAGCTGCTCAGATCTCCTTAACAAGATTATGTAAATGTATGCCAAGGATATAAACCACATTCTCTCTGAGAGTGGAACACTTCAAATATCATTTAATAAAACAGGACCATGATAGAAACACCTCGATAAATTGTTATGGGGCAAAGCAGGAAGGCTGAACTGTACACATCTGATCAAATTTCATCTGATTCGGTTACTTTATTAAAGTCTCCTAGAGAAGGACAGAGGACCATTGTGCCGCAGGGAGTTGACTTCACTTGATGTGGAGGATGGTGTCACCTCTCCTGCAACCCCGCCCCCCCATCACTCCAAGGCCCACTGTGGCTTAGTGCCATGGACTTGAGTGAGGGTGGACAGGCAGGTCTTCTCAATAAAACAGGCTGCTATTGTATCTTCCAACAACATCTGCAAACAAAGAAGACTTGGAACGAGTCCCATGCAGGCCAAGGAGTATAAACTGGATCCCTTCTCCTACTTCCTGCCCCACTTCCAGGAGAAACACTGTGCTATATGACACCCTTTCTTTGGGACCCATGAAATATATAATGGATAATATGGGCAAAAAACATATGCAAGGGTATGTTTCTAATCTTTGCTTAATACCTTTGTGTATTTATTTCTTGAGTTTGACAACCAGTCATGTTCTAAATTAGTCTTTTCTTTTCTCTTAAATTTGCCAGAAAACTACTCCATACTATAACATGTGCAACCGAAGTCCAAAGCAGCTTTTCTGCATGGACTTTGGATTCCCCAGAACCAAGAGGGCAGTGCTAGAGTGTGTTCTGCTGCTGAGAGGAAATGTGAAGAAAGCTCCATGGGGGGAGGGAGAGCTTACTCTGTCTCATCCTTCACCCTGAAGAACTGCAGGATAATGATTGTACTGCAGCAGGAAAAAAAAAAAAAGGCCTTTGAGGAATCACTTGGACATGGAATTCTGCAAGCCCTCTCTCCCTCAGTTTCAGAGGATGATCAATTAAAGACAACTGTCCATGCAGACAGGCAGACCAGAGGAAAGTCTGCTATCTGTTGAGGTGGAGCATTTTTCCTTTACAGGAAAATCATAAGTAATTATAATTGTATTTCTGATCATTAAAATCATCTAAAGCAAATAGGTAGGTTTTATATATTAAATTTTTAAAATTTATTTGAGGGAGAAAGAGATTATGGGCAAGTCAATTGAACTCCAGACCCATGTGTCACTTTGCACATCTGGCTTTACATGGGTCCTGGGAAATCGAACCAGAGCCACCAGGCTTTGCAAGCAAGTGCCTTTATGCACTGAGCCATCTCTCCGGCCAGTCATATATATTTTGAAAAATAATTTTAAGCTCTGCTGTCCCTCAAATTTACACATGACATTCCTTAAAAATCAAACTTAAAAATGATCACTTGCTTAGTAACTTTCCTACCATTTAGTAGTATATGTCAGAGGGCACATTCTCTCCTGCTTTCTTAAACGTGTTTATATCTATATTTCGATGAAGTTTTGAAAGACCCACGGCCCTGGCACGGGCTATTATCCATTCAGCAGATGCAATTCCAACACTCGCAGGCCTCCTGTGCGTGGCACCAGCTCATCTGCCGAATTTGGTTTATTCAGCCATGATTAGAGATAGTCATTTACAGTCACACATTTGGAAACTCCTTAACAAGCTTCTAGCAGTTTCCTTTCCAAAGCCGTTTAAATAGATGAGGGTGTAGTGTCAGCAGAGACAGCACTTTCCTCAGCCCCACTGATTCCTGCTGCTATTTCTATGTCTTTATCAGGATTTCCATTTTGTAGGAAGGCTTAAAACAAAATTCAGAAAACAAAGAAGCACATTCCAGAGCCAAGAGGAGTCATCATTTTGGGAAGATTGATTCTAAAAATTAAAATTGAAACCACACTCTATAACCTGAAAGTTCCCTTAAAAAAAAAAAAAAAAAGAAGCGCTCCACTCTAATTTTCAAGAAGACTTTTTGAAGTAATTGGCGCAAAGACTGTTCTAGTGCAGAATGCTGCCAGTGTGCTCTTGGCAAAAACATCAGAAGCACTAGAAAAACTTTAATATGCTCAAGAAGCCAAATACAAACTGACACCAGGAACTCAAGTGTGGGAACAAACAGGAAGAGAGCCTCTCAATTTAATACAAACCTACACACAGAGGGACCACTTCCTACCGGTCATGGTTTAGACCACAACACAGCAGGGCGGTCATACGTAGGAAATTTGAATGATCAATCTGGGAGACTTTGTCCAGAGTGCTTGTGGTATATAAAATGCAACTATCGTGCCTAGGAAGCCACACATCAGTTGGTCCCATGAGAAGAGCAGGTCAGGAGAGCTTGAACTTGGAGAAGCATCGTTTTCCTTTGACCCCTGGCAGGGTACTTTGGCAGGGAAACTCCAAAGGATTCTCTCCTTCCCTCTGGCCTGTAACCTTGCTTTCCAGGTCTCTAAACTGTAAGTGTGAATCCATGCAAGCCAAGTGAGGGGTGGGGAATCAATTTAGACCCTCTCCTGTGTGGAATGAAGTGGGAAGAATTCATAGACGTTTGCACCTTGTTAGATACTGGGAAAGTGTGCAATGGTCCTCATCCCATCCCATATAAAAATAAAAACTATTTTTAAAAAATTCCTTCCTCAAATCATCATCCTCTTTGCTATTTTATGGTAAGGATTGAAGGATTTGGAGATTTTCTCCATCTTTCTCCATCCACCTTTCAAATTTATCCCTGATTGTGACCCACACTTTCTGTACCCCGAAAACTGAAAAGACAGCTCCATTTTCACAGTCTTGCTAAGTAAGATTTCTCCCTCAACCCCCGGGAGTTCAAATGTGCTATACTTTTTTTTTTCTAGGGGAACGTTTGAAGTCCCCTTTAAAAATAATGCCTTGAGGATATTTTTCCCTAATACCATTTAAAGAAACTTGAAAGCATATAGCTCTCGAAGCGCAGAGGGTTCTAATGAAGCGATCAGCAACAGTGCTCATATGCAGACTTCACCATCAGCTTTCACACCCAGCCCAGTTCTGGCTTTTGGGGAAGCAGGGTTCTGCAGAAAGGCACAGTGAGCCAGTGCACGAAGGAGAGATGGGTTTCAGCCTTTGAAGGCAGGAAGAAGCTGGAAAGGTTGAGTCAGATCAGAAGTGTCAGTGGCCAAACAAACCAATCTCATAAGCTTGTAAGACGATGCTGGACAAATCCTTCTCTGCGGTGTGGCTCCCACTCATCATGGTGTGTGTGGACAAATCTAGCTTTCTTCGTAAGTTCTATTTGATGTAGTCCCTTAGTAGCCCTCCCATTACCTTAGGTGATTCTCCACACAGCCAGAAAAGACTAAATAAAACAAGAACATGGGATATTGATGCACTTTCCCTGGAACTAGGTAAAGCACACTGCTCTCCTGCAGTTTTGCAATAGATTCTCCAAATCTATCATAATTAAAGTTACACTTCTTCGGGCACAACCTCATTAGTGCCAAAATATCACATCGTGTGCTATTTCCTTGGGATTTTAGAAAAAAAAAAGAAAGAAATGATTCTTTTGATTATTGGAGCTCCTGACTGTCACATAAGGAGGCAACTGTTTAAAACAACCAGATTCAGCATCTGTTTTCCTAGTCCTGCTTTGGTTTAGACAGACACAGTCCCCAAAGGAGAGGCTCTAGGCAAGCAACCTCCCTTTGCTACAGTGTCTTCTTTTCCATTAACAATTTTGTCGGAAGAGACGAAGTGAGTGGTTGATTGGCAGGTATGTGAATTGCTTAGATTCAGAGACTGATGTCCTACTCTTTCTTGGTCTTTATGTGGCCAGATAATGCTTTCAATTGTCCAAACGCTGCTATATCCATTTGTGTACTCCAATCCAAGCTACATACTTTCATTCCGTTTATTCAAAATTATCACCGAGATTAATCTATTCCCAGGCATTGTCCTAGGCTCTTGGGATAAAGGGATCTAAGTGACAAATGGTGGGGAGCACGGAGATTTGAGAAATGTTTCTGGCCATCTGAAGTGGTTATTTCGCAGGCCTACATGAAATCCTGAAGGGCAGGTAGGAGGGCCTTGCAGAGGACGAAGCAAAGGAGAATATGGTAGCTCAGGAGGAAATGATGCTACCTCATTGGGTCTTGGATAAACTGTGTGGAGTTGAGAGCTTGACCAAAGGTACCAAAGTAGTTGTGGAGGTATTACTCGTGGGGTCTGAGGCCAAGCGGAAGTGAAGGAGAGGTCTCTTGGCTGGAGGGTGGCACCTCCCACTGAGGGGGAAAGGACTGGTGGAGAGCGAAATGTGCTATGGATATGTGTTAGCTACTTGTTCACTGCTGGGATCAAATGCCTGATAAAAATAAGTTTAAGGGAGAAAAGTTCGATTTTTCACTTCCAGTTCCAGGCATAGCACATCACAGCAGGTGTGATACATTGACTAAAAAAATGTCCCCAAATCCTCATCTGCTTGAATATTTAATCCCCAGCTTGTGGTGTTGTTTGGGAAGATTATGGAGCCTTTGGGAAGCACAGCCTTGCTGGAGGAAAATGTGTCACTGGAGGTGGGGAAGGGCATGGCATAGCTGGTCTCACTGGCTGCACTCAACTCGATTTCCTTCCTCCTGCTGTGAAGATGTGACACCCGGCATCTGCTCTTGCCCCGCTTTCTCCACCAAGATGAAACTGCCCCATCAAAACTGTAACCAGAAAGAAAGCTGTCCATCCATAGGCCGCTTCTGGCCAGATATTTCGTCCTTGCAAGAAGAAGGTAACTGCTACAGTGGGGAGGGCATGGCAGTGGGAGGGTGACACAGCTGGTCACATTCAGTCCATAGTGAAGAGGCAGAGAGTGATGAGAGCTACTGCTCAGTCAGCTGTCTCCTTTTTATATAGTTTAGAACCCTCGCCCATGGAATGGTGCTGCTAACAGTTGGGAGGGGGTTGCCCACCTCAATTCACCTAATTTTGATAATCCCTCACAGACAGACATGCCCAGAGTCTAACCTAATCTATCTTTCACAGATGATTCCAGATCTTGTCAAGTTGACAATCAACACAAACCATCACAGGATGCATTTCATGTCGGGTTACTACAGTTGAGAAACTGTCACTATTCAAATGATGATGAGTCAGTTGGACATAGAAGTTTAAGCACATTTCTTTCCTGTCAATATTTTTTTCCCAAGCTTTGTTCTAAATCTTTCATAATGCTAAAGTGGAATAGTTCCAGGATTTTATACATATCCATTATGATAAATGCTCCTAGCAAGATAAGGAAGCTAGCACAGTATTTACACAAGCTCTGATTATTTTCAGTCCTTGTCTGGAGAGGACAAAGGGAGGTATGTTCTGATAAAACACATTGTTGAATCAAAACAGCTGGAGAGATGGTTTAGTGGTTAAGGTATTTGTCTGCAAAGCAGAAGGACCAGAGTTTGATTCCCCAGTACCCACGTAAAGCCAGATGCACAATGTGTTTGGAGTTTGTTTTCAGTGGCTGGAGGCCCTGGCATGCCCATTCTCTCTCTCTCTCTCTCTTTTCCTCTTTCTCTCTCCCTCCCTCCTTCCCTCTTTCTCTCTCTCTCCCTCTCAAATAAATAATTAAAATATTTAAAAAAAACCTGAAGATGAGCTTAGCAGGGTCAGCAGAAATAACAACAGTCCCCAGGAATGAAGCCTGTGCAAGCCCTGAATCTTTCACTAGTGAGAAAGTAACATGTTTTTCAAAGTGTTAATCTTTCTATGTTTGAGAACACATTTGAAAATCCAGAAGAAGAGAGTCAGTCTCTATATCCCAAGCCAGGGACAACTCTAGAGGGCTTAATGCTTTAGGAAGGCCAACAGTCTCTCTCAGCCCTGCCATTCCTCACTTTGCACAAGGTCTGCAAGATATCGGAGGGAAATAACATAAAGAGCTCCTCCTGCCAAGTGGTCTGCCTGTTAAAAGCTGCTTTTTAGGAGCACTTGTAAGAGTGCTGTTGGTGGCACACGTCCCCAAACTAGTAACCTTCTAAGGCAGCAGCTGGAGGATTGCTGCTTGTTTGGTTTCCTTAATCCTGATCAAGCAGCAAGGAGGGGTTGGGTGGTGATTTATTTATAAGAAATTATAATAAAGCCTCAGCCATTTGAATGCTGTGTAGGAAAGTGGGAGGTAGATTGTACAGAGGCAGGATATCTAAACTTAGAGATGAGCATTGTGAAAAATCTTCCTTATCTACCCTTGGAATCAATTTTGTCATTTTCAATTGACCGATTTCCCCTTGTTTGCTTAACATTTATTAATTGATTGTTAAGCTCATGCAATTAATTCAAAAGCTGGCAAGTTTAACACAGAGAAATTAATTTTCTTTTACCAACATGCCACTTAAAATACATTTTTGGAAGCTTGGGTTACCAGGAAATTATCTTCAAATTAATCAACAAGGAAATTAAATGGTGGTGTCCCTTGACATTTGTCAATCCAAAATATGTCAGTTTCTTCCTTTTGTTTGAGGGAGTTTTTTTTGAGTAAGGAATAAAAGAAACCCTGGATATTAAAGTAAAACTACCTTGCATCTTTATAGGCAGGAAAACGGAAGTAGTTCCTGTGTATAAATATGCAATATTTAAATGATTTTATTTTTCATTTGGAGATATTTGTAGAAAAGGGGTAAATTTTATGAGAACCTGAAAATTAAGTTTATAGTGTTCTTCCTCAACAGGTCTTTGCCCGCCTTTGTTTTTCCTTATTTGAAACCTTGCCAGGGCCAGTGCTTGTCAGGGAGATGGACATGCCAGCCAGACCTTGGTAGACATCTACCACATAGGTGATGCCAGGCAGGGGAGAGACCTAGCCCCCGCAGGCACAATGGAAAGGCTCATGTAGAGGAGATGGCACTGGAGTGGGGATTTTATGGGTGACTTGAACTTGATGGGCATTTAGGTTGGAGAGCTACTATTAGGTAAAAGCGCAAAGATATCTTCACGTTTTCTGTTCAGGACTTGAGAGAAGTAGAGAGAGACCACTGAGTATACAATAAGTAGGGCAATATTGGGGCGTGTGGAGTGGCTGGATCATGGAGTGTTGTAAATGCCAGACAAAGGAATTGTGACTTTATTTTGTAGATGAAAAGGAACTACAAAAGGATTGTGAAGAAAGGATTATATGATTTGACCCCAGATGTAGAAAGAAGGCTCGGATGGCATGCATGACTTCCTCTCTCTCATCCTCTTTCAGGCACTTCTCAGTGACTGAGGCCCACCCATCTTACCTCTTTTGAGGTCCATGAAGGATGGAAAGGTGAGTGAAAAAAATGGCCAAGAACCTGACCCAGTGAGGGCAAAGAATGAATGTGGGAAAGGCTAGTGTTAGCTTGAACCTGGAACCACTCTTTATACGACCCTCCATCAGAGCTTCAAGGCAGAATTACTGAGTGTGTTGTTTTTATCTCCTGTCTCTCATTTCTCATCTAAGTCTGGAAACTTATTTTTCCTTTCTAAACCATGCCTCACTTTGGATGTTCCTTCATTCCTGGTACCCTCACCAGCACCCTCATTCTAAACGGACTTGAAATCTCAAATTGGGACCTTTTGATGGGAGTTCCCTAAGTGGGCTCTCATTCTTATCATTTTTTCTTTGCTTTTGGTTCTGGGTGTTGAACCCAGGGCTGAATATATGCTCTACCATTGAGTTATTATATACTCTCTGCCCATGATTGGTCTATTATTTTTTTCCACTCTGATGATCCTCCATTTGGCTGAAAGATTTATCTTTATATTAAGAACAGCAGAGTAAGAGTGATATAATCACTCAAACGTGTAACGTCCCTGAGTCTCACTTGCTCATATGTCTGTCTGTCATCCCTTTCCTCCCTACCTTTACAGAAACACTGAAGGAGCCTAGTGAGACAGTGAGTTCAAATCCCCCCTGTAACACCACAGCACCACAAAGCACAGAGTGTCATTGTCCCTCTCACTGTTCAAGAATCTTAGATAGTTTTGGGATGTAATTCAGATCACTTAGTTTATCAATTTAGCTTAGCTTGTGACAACTTGGCCTCAAACTTCACAGTTTATCTTCCTTTTCTCCTTAGACCCCAAATGCTTTGGCCAGCACCTCCCAAAGCTGCCAGTGCTCAACCATCTTTCATGCCAAGGGATGCCTTCTATGCCCCTTTGGATAAGTAGAAATAATGTCTGTCTTTAAGGTCTGTGTCAGCTCCTCTTTCACTTACTCTTGCTGAATTCCTACTGTCATTCTTTCTCCCTCCTAACCAATGCCAGGCATGTTTTACCAGGGACCAGTCTCTCCCTGGGTCTCTCACTGTTTTCCTCCTTAGAGGAGCAGAGTATGTCCTATTTCTCTGTCTTCTCACAAGTCCACAAGTAGGGACGGTGACTGATTGCTTAGATGCTCTGATTCTATCTATAGCAAGAGAGCTCACAGGTCCTCAACTTTATTTCTTCTGATCCTTACAATCGCCTCTGAGGTAGGCCGAACAGGTATTAGTATCCCCATCTAGCAATAAGGAACTGGAGGCTAGAGGGAGGAGGTGTTGGTTGTGATTAACATAGCTCAGGTGCAGTTCTGACGTTTCTCCAGTGGAGTGCTTTCCACAGTCTACCCCACGTCTCCTGCCAGGCTCCATTCCTCTTTTGATTCATCTGGCCAGTCTGAAACTGTTCAACCTTCTCCTTTACTTCAGAAGCCTTTCAATACGGATTTGCGTTGAAAATTTATATTACTATGCCTCTTCTGGACAGTTATTCTTTGCACCCAACTGAGTAGTTCAAGGAGCCACACGATTTGCACTACAGAAAATATTAGGGCGCTCATTCGTTAGTACATATACATGTCTTGGGCACTGAAGAGAGAGAGAACTGTTGGCATTTCTGCTTCTAGGTGCCCAGTGTCTCCATAGTACTATTTACAGACTCTAGTCACTGATTACTGCATCTTAGGTCAAATACAAAAAGGGATTCATACAGGCCTCAATCACTAATCAGTAAAATGTGAAATTCGCAGTTGGACAATATTAACACCATGTAGCTAATTTCTCATATGATCCAAAGTGAGTAACAATGACAGAGAACCCTAGAATGGATATGGTGCCCTTTGGGGTGATTACATGAGCTACTCACATTGACCTTGATTTGTAGTCACTTCTCCTGACTCTACTCTAGGGACAATGGTGTCTTCCACATATCTTTTTCCTCTTATTCTATCAACATATTTTCTACTTTTGCTCACATCAGAAATGGGTAATCTGGGAGTCCCAGTGTGGCACAATCAGTTAGCATGTGGTACTTATACAGAAATAGGTAATCTGAAGGCTCCTATGAATGAATAATAATTTTTCTTCACAAAAATAAATGCTCCAAAAATAGTAACAGAGTGAAAGAAGAGATCAATTTCTAGTGCTAAACATATGCTAAGCCAATATCTTCCTAAATGCTAAAATCTGAGGACTTTATAGTTATAACCCAATAAAGATAACACTGGGCAGACAAAGCAGTCACTTAAGAGTTCATAGAGTATGTCCACTCATAATCTTTACATTAATGTCATACTAACTCTATGATATTTCAGAAGAAGTAGTATTATTCCTTTTCAACAGACTCAGGCAGGCTAAGTGAGTTTCCTAAGGTCAAATAACATAAAGTAAAAGCAGGACTAAAACCCAATTTGTTGATAGTACAACTAGGGCCCGATATGTTCTATCAAGTCATCCAAAATAACATTGACAAGAATGTTTCTTCTATTATCTAACCTGTATATAATAGTTACTTATTAATATCCTAATCAATCAATAATTTAAGCTATCAATATTTTATAGGTAGTTTTTCTTAATTTCTTTGGTAGCTCTATTGTGGTAGAACCGATAATATTCACTTTCCAATTATGTGTATGAATAATTTGGTACAAATATTTTACTCTTCAATTAATGGTCAATTTTTATTCAACTCACTGAGTGACCGAGTGGTAGTCTTAATTGGTCATAAATATGCCTACTGAATTGCCTAGTTATTTTGGAAACTGAGCTTCTCTTCATCCATTGGCTTATTTTATATGTCTGCCCTGACCCCTACAAGACAACCCAAAAGGTTTTGGAAGTTCATTAGCATTTCAGTTCTGTTAATAATTCTAATTTCCTAAATGACATGTTCAAATTTCAACATTTATCTCTGAAAGTAAAGGGTTGAACTGAATTGGAGGAGGTGACTCATGTATTGTGGACTACCGTAGAATTTGAAGCAAATTTTTCTCTATGAATGGAGCTAAAATTATTCCCAAATCTTTCAAAACTCATTATTTTTCCTTACTGAAATAGGATTCCAAGTAGGACCTTGCAGTTCTTTCCACTGCCTCACCACTTGCTCATCCTTAATGCTACCTTCAGGGAATCGGGCCCAGAAGATGTTGGCAGGGTGGCTGATGGTGAGCTCCAAGGATGCCATTAGGAAGAAGTGACACATGGGGCAGGTTTCCTTCAGAGCTGGATAGGTCTGATTTGGGGCTGACACCTGCCTGTGTTATCCAGTAGCTTCCCCTTACTGGAAGGCCTGAGGCTTTCTCTCAGTGCTCATACCTAAAGGCCTGCTTGTATCCATGGCCTCCTCTGTGAGAACTGCACATGTTTCAGAGGTCCAAGTCCATAACTGGTTGGCCCTGTGGCAACACACCACAGTGAATGTGACACTGGTTCAGGGAAGTCTCATTGTGTTTGCCTGTCAGAGTTGCTGAAGGCAGATAAAGGAACCTGAGATGTTTCTGGAGACTTACTTTCCTGCTTGCTAAGGTATTGGCTGCATGGTCTGACAAAAGCTGTGACTGAATGAATCCTACCACTTGTATTACCAGAGCCCCCGTGTATTGGCTGCCCCTCCTCTCGATCCTCCCCTCTTTGGCTCTGGAAGCTTCATTACTTACAGTTACTGCAGAATCAATCCGAACTGGCCAAAATCAGTGATGGAATTTATAGCACAATAAATGCCCTGCCACACCAATGCAGTTCCACATGAAATGCCTGGGAATTCTCTTCTGAGCAATCTTTCTATATCGTGGAATGTATTTTTTAAAAATCAATTTAACAGAATCATCTTAAGCATATTTTAAGAAGTAGAAGCCTTCCACCAACAGAAGTAACTTTCCCTGAGGTGGGTATTATTGCAAAAAAATAAAAATATTGATTAAGCAAATCTTAGTATATTGGAATTTGGAAGAGAAGTTATATTAAATATACATTATTCATATCAGTTTGTTAAAGCACCATTTTCATATCCTTATGTTGTTTTGCACTTTAAGTTTTAATTTTTTTATAAAAATATTTTAACACATTTCAAAGTATACTAACAAACTGTTCTGTATGAAGAGTCCTACCCAAGTTAGCTTCATTCTTCAGGCAGAAGTCCATATAAAAGATAATGCACTGATGGTGTATCAGTGATCCTTTGTTTAGAAGTCTTCAAGTGAAAAGGTGACATTAGTATCTGGCCCATTTTTTTCTTCCTAAGTGCCCATGTAATGGGTGAAGCCTGCTTTGTAGAACTCTGTTATCCAGAGTTGAACTTGAACATGAAATGTTGGAAAAAAAAATCAGAAAGACAGATGGTAGGCCATCCTCCCCAAAACTCAATTTCATATTATGCACGTGATCGCTAATAGGCAAGCACTAAAACACAATTTTCCTTGACAGAGAAGGGCTGATAAATTGTCAACATAAAGTTCCACTGCCGTTGCTCCAGTGATCAAAAGCTCGTCTGTGGGTTTGGTCCCATCAAAGTCGGCTTCTTACAACCGTATCAAAATTTATGAATGCGTATGTCTATAAAGTGAATGAAAACAACCCATAATGCATGTTTGTTTATTGTGTATCAGCTCCATGTTGCTTTCATGAATACAAAGAAACTGCACACACGCAAACCCATTTGTGACCGGTTCACTGTCAAGTGTCTGCATGTGGTAAGGGGAAGAAGCCGAGTCCACTGGGTCCCTTCCAGCCCTGGGAGCTGACTTCAACAAAAAGATCTGCTCTTAAGTGGCTCTTGCATGGTGGGGGAGTGTACTCTATGGGTTAGGCCAGCTCTGTGGCGACAGGAATAGAAGCAGTTGAGAGCACTGATTATCTGAAGAAGAAGATGTTTGAGAAAGAAAAATAAAGTCAAGCAGATAAAAAGCAACTGAGCTAATGATGTGCAACATAAAGTGTCTCAGTTTCGTTCTCTGTTCCCTAGAAAGATAAAGCCTATGGTGACACGTCACAAATAACAGGAAGAGAGAACTCTTGAAAAACATGGTTGAAAGCTTATTTTACAATGGAATGCCCGGCATGGCAGAGCATGCCAGTAATCCTGGCACTAAAGAGGCTGAGGAAAGGGATCACAAACTCAAGGCTAGCCTAGGAGATCCTAGCTGGAGGAAAAAAAAAAGAGTAAGCATTCAATGTAGGATTCAATAAAATATAACATTTATTTTCTGGGGAAGAGAAAAAGGGGTGGACATTTGCTTATACTGAAAACCTAGTAGCCACATAATCTATCTGATTTTTTTAAAACAGAGAAATATTGAATATATTTTTTTATATCCTCGGTTACAGTGCTTGAGAACAGTTGTCTAATTGCAGCTGAGGTGAAACTGACATCTGTCATTGGAACAAAAGGACTGAATGTCAGACAACACTGTTTACAAAGGTTAGTACAGTTAGGAGAAAGGTTGATTAGCCAAAGAGAATTAGAAGTAACTGATTGATGAAAAAATAATTTTTCTAATAAGGAAACAGCTATTATCTTTAAAGCCCAGGGTTTTATTACCTTGTGTATCTAAGGGACCCCTCAGGTTTCCTGAAGTAATGGTTTTGTGTAAGTTATGCCAAATACAGAGGCATTTCTAAAAACCCAGATCCCTGGTGATTTACAGAACAAACACGAAGGTCACTTGGTCCAGTCTACTGCCTACTTTGATTCCTTTGCAATCTAATATTTTAGCGTATAAAGATTTTTTTTTTGCTTCTAGAAAGATGATATTTCTTCTCTTGGAATGTCTGTTTATATGAACAATTTCAGGTTCAGAAAAAATTCCTATATTCATGCCGGTAGGATGCTAGAAGGACCAGTAAACTGAGAAAATTCAAAAGGGAATTTTCCCATGACCCACTTGAATTTACATACTTATTCTCTTGTCTTATAGGCAAAGAACAACCTTCCTGGTTTGCTTATTACAAAATCATATCCTCCTTATTATAACGAGTACAAGACATTTTGTTAACAGGAAATATTCCCAATTTCCATCCTTGTTACCCCAAACTCTGAATGTGGTTCTGCAGGAATCAAGAAGCCAGGCTCCCAGTCCTGTCTACGTTTGCTGAGTCAGCTGATCCATCTTTATTTCTGGCTCCTGGAGGCCCAGGGTTCTTTTTGCTCATTGCACTTAGTGTCCTCATCTCTCTGCTGATCAGGCCCCTGTGTGTGCCTTTCTCTGACATCTGTGCTGTGATTTGGAAAGGCTAAGATGATGCTGTCTTTGAGATCCCTGTCTCTTCGACTGCAGTTTCACTACCTGTTGCCCTTGACCGCAGTTCTGCTGCGGGACACCTCACATTCTCTGATAATCCATCCTTTCCTTGTGTGTCTGCCCAAATCTAGACTCTGCTGTCTGGACCAAGGACTTGGTTTTGTCCATCTTTGTCTTCTTACCACCCAGCTCAGCGTGTAATACACACAGGTTCACAGTCAGTCTTGACTGCACAACTGAATGAGATCAATCCCTAAATACTTGGACAAATGGTGATGCGGAAGGATGAACATGATGGCAATTCTTGGTTGTGCTGGGCTTCTCTTTTGTTTTCTCTGGTTCTTACAAATGGATAAAACCCATTTTTAAAAATTTCCAGCATAAAGATATAAAGCTTTGGGGGGGAAAACTATATTCTGAAACTAGCTGGAATAATTAAGATCTGTGATTTCATACCAGTCTGGAAGGTATTGAAGTAGATAAGCTCTAGGGTCAGCATATGCCTTGTTCAGCTTTCTTTACGGCATGGGGAGTAATAAAGCTCTCCATTTTATCTTCAGTGAAATAACACTGCGGAAAAATCACCTCGTTTTTGATGTCAGTGATGATTTCTCCTTCCCTCCATGATGTCAGATGGGACTTATTCTTATTAGAACGACAGATTACTAATGACGCTGTACACAAGGAGGAAAGCTGGAATCATTCTGATTCAAACATCTAACATACCCCTTCTCAACGGAGTGTCACTGTTGGGATGTTGAAGAGTCCTTCCGCAATATCACAGCTGGGGAAAAATTATCCTAAGCAGGAAGTAAATCAAAAGCAGGTGCCTATGAATTTTCACTAGCAGAGCACCATGCTTTTCAAGTTTCAGAACTGGATGGTATGATTAGGAGATATGATTTATGAATGCAAAAGGGAAAGGTCTCTAAGGCTCAGCTGTCTCATGGGCTCACCTCCACTGACGGGGAGGGTGGTTGGACAAGGGGTGTCTTTCAACCAGGCTGTCTGCTGGTCCCCTGTGGATAGTGACAGTATGTTTTGCAGGGTCTGAGCTTCACTCCCTTTTCACCTATTGAGTGGCTTGCTGTTCACCATGTCTGCTTTTGCTTCCACAGTGGTATGAGTGCTTTCTGGGTGCCTGAGGACCTGGAGGTGCAGGATACCACTAATGTGACCTAGAGCTCAAACCCATGATGTAAACATTCTCTATTGTGCCTAGGTGCTTGGGACCTGGCTTCTTTGTGGTCTTGGGCAAACTGTATCCCTTTCTAGTGAAATGAGGGAAAAGTCACATTTCCCAGAGAAGATGGTGGGTCATAATAAAGTAACCAGTCAGGAATATCAGTGTTTAACATTTCTATGATGTCTGTCTTCAAGGAACTTGACAATTAAAATATTGTTCATTCCACTTGTCATTAAAGAGCATTAACCCCTGACTCAATGCCTGTAGAGTAGTTTTAAAGCTTTGGTCCCTTTCAACTGGAAACTTAAAATCATTTCAGACATAGGTATTCATCAGTTAGCTAATTCTAAAAATATTGAGGGAAAGAGAGATAAATAAGAACATGATGTTTGTATGTAACTTGGAATAAGACAAGGGTTGAGTGTGTATTATGTTAGTCAGGGAAGAAGAGAAAATTGTCACTGCTCATGTAACAAGACAAGAGAGGGTCTCTCTCAAAGTAGGATTTAGACAGGTTTCCCAGAGCCTGAGCTCTTCCAGTCCACCCATAATTTCTCTGAGGATAAGATACACAAAGTTCACTGAGCCATTCTGAAGCTCTGCTTCTTGTGATAGAGATTGCTTAACAAAGTGAAATGGAGTTCTTAGTGAATCTTCCCAGAAAGCAGCGTGACTCCTAAGTAGGCAGGTCTGCTTATACTGTACTCAGAATGTCTCAAAATGTTTATGCCTCCAAGGGCAGGTGGCTAAAGGGGACACAGTCTCAACCAGCAGTGACCAGTGAATATCAATGACAAATCCTATTGTTTACTTTTTTTTTGTTTTGTTTTATTTCTTTTAAGGTAGGGTCTCATTTTAGCCAAGACTGACCTGGAAGTCACTCTGTAGTCCCAGACTGGCCTCAAACTCATGGCAATCCTCCTACCTCTGCCTCAAAAGCATGTGCTGCCATGTCTAGTTCCTATTGTTGACATTTTTAAATGAAAGAAAGAAGGCCAGAATATTTGGCAACATTGCAGAGTAAGGAACACAGTGCTGGTTGTGGGCTAGAATTTCTTAACTCTCGCCACCAGATGTGTCCCTAGTAAGCCCTTCTTTACATGACTTCTACAAACTCATGAGTTTGAAGGGCATCTGATAAGGGGCTGTTAAAGGAATGTTAAATGTATTCAGAACTACTAAGTAATAATCAAGTATCACTTGATTATGATTCTAGAGCCCTAGCCATGAGAATTGGGTACAAGTGGGGTACAAGCTAAATACATGCTAATTTTTAACAACTAAATATGATAGCATGAAAAATGCACAACCACTAGCATAACCTTTTTAAAAGCAAAAGGAAAAAAAGCTTCACCTTATACTATATCATTAGGGCCCGGAAATTTAAAACATTATATAACTTCATTGGCTACATATTCTCATTTCCAAATATCTTCTAAAGATGCGGAATTATGGCTTAGAGAAGGAATATGTTCTGGCCTCAGTTAGTACAAATCATGAGCAGTATAAACTCGTTCAATTTTGAAAAATAAGTTTAACTGCCACTGTATACCTGGTACCATTCTAGCTACTTTGATTTACACTGTAGCGGAGAGAAAAACAATATGCAAATACATATCAGGCTCATTTTTGTGTTACGAAGAACAATAAGGCAGTGGCTACAGCAGATCTTGCAATCCAGAAGGTATGCTTAAACTGTGCTTTTTTTTAAAAAAAAGAGAAGGTGAAGAAACTGATGTTTAGGCAGAAATCTCAGTGAAATGCAGGTGTGACCTACAGGAATATTTCAGATCAATATATACCCCAGGAAGAATAAAAAGCGAGTATAAAGTCCCTGGTAAAGGAAGATAGGAAAACTGCTATGAATCAAATGGCAATTTATATGGGTTGCTTATATAGACAGTTGCCAACTCTGTGTTGAAAAGTGATTTTCATCATGGCAACCTAAAGAGATCTGTTAGCCACTGGTAGATCGTATTGAACTGCAAGCAGGTACACATGTGTACATGTCAAAGCAGCAGCCCAAGGTTCTCCCTTGAACATGCCTCCAGAGGGTGAGAACTGGTTGCAAGGGTGAGGTTTCTGCTTATAGGAGTCTTGATACTCAAAGAACTTGGCAATGAGGCCTTTCTTCTAGTCTGATGATGGAATCTGACAGAGAAGCGTTAGCAGAGACACAGGAAAGCTATGACTGATTTGTGTGGCCCTGGAAGGCGATACATAAGGAAATCTGAACTCTGGAATTCGGGTGCTTTTCTTCAACTTAGAATCCTCTCTGGAGGGCTTAAGTCATAGTGTTGGTTGGCCTAACCTAGAGGGTTCAACTTATGGCATGTAAATATTCTAACCAAACCCGTAGCATTGTGGGCCATAGGACCCTCGAAGTCCCATTTATTCTAGAGATCCACAGCATCAAATTAGACCTTTCCCTCCTTCATTTCTTACATTAAAGGGCTGTATTTGTCTTGCCATGACACTAAATCAATCCCAAAGCAAACCATTTGGTATGTGCCTCTTTTGTTAAAGGGACAGATGACGTATTTCAGTCATACTTTGTCCCTTATAATCAAATCAATATTTGGGACACTAAAGCAAGGAGAAATTTCCCAGAAATAAATGCAGTTTCTATATTCTGGAGAAATCATTTATTATTCTAGAGCTCATATAACATCTAGGAGACAATCTGAAATATTACTGATGAAGAAGTACTTTCCATGGTTACAGGTGTGAATGCAGAGATCGGAAGTGCTGGCAGACGCACAGTGAGCGCCACATATGAGAACCATCACATATGGACATGTTCTACCTGCTCACCGATTTCACTATTTCACAGTATTCTTCTGAAGGAGATCATCTTGGTACTTTTATTTTCCAAGACAGGAAACAGATACTTAGAGCAGTTGAACAATTTACTTGTCACAGAGCCAGGCATGTAGGACTAAATCTAAATCCTTTGGTACTTGATGTCACAGTTCTGTGTTTTTAATCAACCGTCAGTAAAGTGGTTTTGAGGTAGTAACAGCCAAAGCATGGTAATGGTGCTGCAAGCCCTGAAAATGGCTAAGAGTTAAATAACTGTAACTTTAGACCACTGGATCAAGAGATTATTTAATGGAAGTGGAAACTGTGGGATACTGCTGATACTAAGGCATCTCAGCACATTGAAAGAGTCAGACCCAAGAGAAATAAAGACTTCTTGTTGCATTTAGTTTTTAGTTCTCATTATGTTTTAAAAGCTAATTTCTATGGGCTGTCTCATAAAAGGGATAATTATATAACACATCTGTTAGATTGAGAGTATATTTACATAGATATTAATTGTAATTTTTGAAGGGCATTAAAATAGTATACAGAAAAGACTATTATTTTCCATATTAGTGATGTCACTTGAAAAGTGATCATCACTTTTGCTATTCATAGTGATCAAATGTTTAGAAAAACAACCTGAAAAGATATATCATTAGTCAAAGATGGGCGGTGGCTACCCATCCTATTTTTTTTTTTTTTTGTCATCTGTATAGTGGAAAATGAACCTGTAAGCTATCAATGTGTTTGGGGTTTAGTCACTGATAGAATTTACAGGCACTTCACAGAATGGTCAGTGATTATGCCTCTGGTTGGTAAAATAGGTACCTGATTAGTCCCACAGAAATGACATATCCCAAGCTTGAACTACTGTCGTGCCGTGGTAATGGGAAATAAATTCTCAAAGATCAGAAACAATGTCAGCTGTATTTAAAATGACACTGGAAACCACATTGTAACGGACAACTGTGCAGAGGTGAACAGAGACTAAAACAAGATAATAGGATTTTAAAAATTTGATTTCATTGGGTCTCAGCTCTATTTGCATTTTTCATCAGGGTAACCTCTGCCTGTAAATTCTACCTTGGAAATTTATTTCTCCTTCAATTTATTCTGGGTGTCTGCCTTGATTGAAAGGCAATAAATGCATAGCCTTCGAAAGTTGAATGGGTTGACAGGATTTTGGTCTCTGAAAATTCATGTAGTGATTTGACAAGACCGTTACATTTTGTGAAGGTTGGGTACTGTGGTCAACATGAAACTGAAGCAAAAAGTTCCACAGTACTGATAGGTCTGGGCATCTGGACCACCTGATTCTCAAACTAGGAGTAACTGCAGGATGGCATCTGTTAGGCCACTCTCATCTGGAAGAAAGAGCAACTCCTTATCAAGGACTTTAGTGCATATACTCCAAAATAGCTGGTGACAGAAATGAGACATCTCTAGCCCACCCTCCAAGGCTCAGGGAAATATGTTCAAGAGGCAGCAGAAGGAATGTAAGAGCCAGAGGATGGGGAGGAGTGCTTTGGGATGCTATCTTCTGGACATGAAATGGCCTTTGCATTCATGACCTCACAAGGCAGTCTTTACGTACACAAGACCCACACAGTACTGGGACCATCAACACACTGTCATGGGTGCAGGGGGAGTGAAAGGATACATCACACAGAAGAGGAACTGGTTGGAGAGAAGGGGCTCAGTAGTAGAGCTGGGGGGTAGGACAGCTAAAGAAAAGAACGGGAGGAACCAATACACATTGGGTACATATATGAAGATTGTCAACAAAAACTTGTCACATATTAAAATTATGTACATGTGTGAAAACTGTCAAAATAATCTCACGAGAAGGAGCACTACCTCCCTTCTAGCTACCTTTAGTGATGGGCACACCCTTCTTACTGGGCGCTGCTAGCCTCTTGGAGGATGAGAGACTAGTTTCCCATGATAGCACTTCTTATATTCTTTGCAATTTCTGAGAAATCATAGATTTGTGCCTGTTGTGCCTTTTCTAGTTGCTGCACAGAAAGAACCCAAACAAAAGCAGCTTGTGGAGGAATGGGTTTATTTGGCTTATGGACTCAAGGGGAGACTCCATCCTGGCAAGGAAAACGATGGCATGAGCAGAGGGGTGGACATCACCTCCGCCACAGCACTGGAAACAGCAGCAGGAAAGTGTGCCAAAACTGGCAATGGGAAGCTGGTTTATAATCCCCATAAGACCGCACCCAACAACATAGCTCCATTGAGGTTGTAAAATCCAAACTGCCATAAACTGAGGATCGCTTACCCAGAACAAATTCATTTGTTTGTGGGGGATACCTGGATCAAACCATGACAGTGCCATAAGTCAGGATACTGGCAAATATTTTTATTTTTGGTTTTTTGACATAGGGCTCACTCTAGCCCAGATTGACCTGGAACTCACTCTAGGTCCAGGCTCACAGCAGTCCTCCTACCTCTGTCTCTCAAATTCTGGGATTAAAGGTGTGCACCTCCAAGCCCAGCCTCTGGCAAATATTCTAATGGTCAGAAACAGAGCCCCAACATGTTAGGCTCCAGGAAAAAAAAATGCTTGAAAGATGATTTACTAGAAAGAAAATGGTGATCACCAGAGCCTGGTGTGAATTCACAATGAATAGTGATGCTCATCTATTTCCCGCTTTCTGAAAGGAACCCTCAGTTGATGGCTGATTCACAATACCCTGGAGGTGAGTTGGAGAAACGAAAGCCAGGTCATGGCACAGTTACTTGGGTGCATGGTTATTCCAAAGTTCACATCTAAGAAACATGAATCATCTGTGTCAGCCAGCAGGGTGTGATGGGTCTTCATTGTCAACCTGACTGCATTTAGAATTACCCAGGATTAAAGGATACCTCTCCTGGTGTTTGGTTACATTTATACAGAGGATTAACTGAAGGAAAGATTAGCCCTGAAGGTGAGTGGCACCATCCCATGAGCTGGAAGCCTGCACAGAGTAAACAGAGGTGGGGGTGGGATAGGGAGAGGGAAAGGGGAAAGTCAGTTAACACTGGCACTCCTCTTTCTCTGCTTCAGCTGCTCTGTGACATTTTCCCTGCCATAATGGGGTGACTCCCTTGAAACCACGAGCCAAAATAAATCTTTCCTCTTTAATTATCTATGGAATTTGGTCACAGTGACAGAGTAACTAACATATACACTGGCTGGTGGTATGCCACAAGACAGCATTGTCAACATTGTTCATAGTTCAGAGGAAAAGTGAGCATTCAATTGAATTCAGCAAACATTTATTGAGTGACAGCTTGATGCAGCAGACTGGTTAGGTACCAGGAAAGAAAGTCACATAAGAAAGTACCCATCATGATAATATACTGGGAAGGAGAAGATGTTGCAGTTAGAAGATCTGAATACTTCTCTTAGCCTTACTTAACTTTAAAATTTGGAATCTAGAGGCAATTTCTTAAAAAAATTGTTGTGATATTTCTTGAAGTAAAGTATCTCATAAAGTGGAAAGAAGATGCTTAGCTGAGTGTCATGGTTTGATCCAGGTGTCCCCCACAAACAAATGAATGTATTCTGATTTATCAATCCTCAGCTGATGGCAGTTTGGATTTTACAATCTCACTGGAGCTGTGTTGTTGGGGGCGGGCTTATGGGGTTATAAACCAGCTTCTCCTTGCCAGAGTTTGGCACACCTTCCTGCTGCTGTTTGCAGTGCTGTGGTGGAGGTGATGTCCACCCCTCTGCTCATGCCATCATTTTCCCTGCTAGGATGGAGTCTGTCCTCGAGTCTGTAAGCCTAATAAACCCATTCCTCCACAAGCTGCTTTTGTTTGGGTTCTTTCTGCGCAGCATCTAGAAAGCTGACTGCAACACTGAGCTGGAGGTATTTGATTTATAGAGAGAGTCTTTGGATTATATACTAGTAATGACTTCATTTTACAGATAAAAGAACTCAGGCATAAGAAAGCAGAGGTGACATTTAAAAATACCATTTTAAGGCTGGGGATATGGCTCAGAGGGTAAAGTGTTTATTACACAAGTATGAGGACCAGAGTTTGGGTCCCCAGAACCCATATAAGACCAGAATCAATAGCATGCATCTGTAATACCAGACTCCTATGGTGAGAAGGGAGGTGGAGACAGGGGAATCAATGGAAGGCCATGGGCCAGCTAGGAGGAAGGCAGGGGCGAGCGTGCTATGGGTGAAATGTATTATGGAAGATACGCTAACTTGGTTTCTTAAGTACTCGAGATGGCATCATATTCAATAGGGTTTTCTAACTTGAGATGAGTGAATGAACTCCAAGGATTCCAGGACCTATAGATGCGCAGGAGAGGAACAGACTTCAGACTTTGCAGACTTCATCCGACCTTTTCAAGGGATCCATGATGTTCAACTGAAAGAAATCACCGTGAGAACTACCTGTGCCTCTGAGTTGCGCCATAGGACACACGCCACTGTGACTTTTCAAAAAGGAACAAGAGAAATTTGCAATTTAAGAGATAACTATGTTTGCGTTTGGAGAAGATAAATTCTTAAGCTAGTTTTCTTCCTTAACTTATTGCTTTTGTTACTATAAATTGAGATATTCTTAAAATGGAGGTTTACCAGCAGTCTTAAATTAGCCTATCAAATATTTTCTTTTTATGATTCTTTATATCTCAAGAAGGCTGGATAAGACTCCCCAAATCATTTAGTTAAGTACTTAGCTACAGGCAAATTAATATCCGATTCATCCAAGCGGGGGGGGGGGGCTGTTTATTTTTTTTAAGAATCCCAAGTTCCCCCACCACCTTCCTAATCTCTTAGCCCTGTCCTAGCAGGAAAAGTCTCTGTCTCTCCTCTTTCTCTCTCCTCCCCTCTCTCCGTCTCTCTTAAACTAGGCCGTTCTTCCATGCAGTTAGAGTTAGAACATTAAAATATGTGGGCATTTACAAGCAGATTAAAAACTGCAAGTCCCATGCCAAAGGAAGCTATCCTCCAAAGACAGGAGCTAAGGAGGCGACCCAATTAGTCTTCACTTCTTAATTTCTCTGATTACATATCTCCTTTTGCCCCATGTGCTCTACCTAGTCAGTTCCCCCAGACATAGACCTAATCAAGAAGACAGAATATTGATGCGAGGCAATTTAAATGAGGGCTGTGCTCTGCTAAGATATGTGACCAACAATGAGACCTAAACAACAGGGAGCCCCTCAGGCAGAAGAAGTGTCTGGACCAGATAACCTGCTCCTGTGGATTTCACAGCCAATGAGGGCAGAAGCAGCCACATGTCAGTTCCTACTGGGAAACTTCATTAGAGCAACTCTGAGGATTAGGGCGTGGCAGTGAAGCTCCCATTTTCCGTCCACTCCTCACCTGAATTACCGAATGGAATCTCACTTCTTGGATAGAATTCGTGGTTATGGGGTACAGGTTAGGTATCACTTATCTGAAATTCTTGGGACCAGAAGTGTTTCAGTTCAGATATTAGAATATTTGCATATGGATAATAAGATATCTTGGGGATAAGACCCATGTTTAAGTTCATTTATACATTTATAGATGTATATATGTTTTATGTTTATTTATGTGTCTCATATGTACCTTCTACACATAGCCTTAAGGTAGTTTTATGCACCACTTTTGTGTGTGATGTGTGTGAATGTGGGCATGCGTGTACCATGGCATGGAGGTCAGAGGACAGTGAGTCAGTCTTCGCCTTCCACCTGCTGGCCCACAAAATCCAGTCTCCACCTTCCCTCTTGCCTTAGGAATGCTGGGATTACAGACACTCAGAGTACTATTGCACCCAGCTTTATGTGGCTCCAAACCTAGGTACTCACCTGGTGTGGTGAGAACTTTATCCACCGAGCCACATTCCCAGTCCCGTAGAAAATATTTTTAGAGCCATCCCTGTTTTGACTAGGATCTGACAGATGAGCTCACGCATGGAAGTTTCCATTGTGGTACTGTGCTACTGCTCCCAAGTCGGGAGCATTTTTCTTTTTGGGGGGTGGGTGGGTTGTTCAATTTGGAAGTGAGCAGGTAGGAGAGTCCTGGAGAGGAAGGGTCATGGAATCACCAGGCCCTGGGACATCAGTACAGTGAGATATGGTGAGTCACACCATGAAGGTCTTAGGTGGGCATGGATTTTTTACTTCAGAATTTAAATTAATTAGCATATGTTGATGTCTATCTCATGCTGAGGCCTCTTTGGACTTAATTCTTTATATATATATATATATATATATATATATATATATATTGTCCATAATGTGTTACATTATTTAGTGGGCCAACAATGAGTTGTTATCCCCAATTACCCAATGCCCCCCTCCCCATCCCCAATCAGCTGGATATCTTCCTCCGTGGGCCATCTGGATCAGTCCTTGTGGCAGGGGACCATGGATAGCCTAGTACTCAGCCCGGTCCTCCTGGCCCAAGTGTGTTGTTACTGAAGGGTGCCATGCCTCTGGATAGTCTCCCCCACCATGGACTTAATTCTTAAAGAGTGAAGCCCAGGGAGCAAGCATAGGGGAACTCTGGCCCTCAAGTGCCTGGATTTAATTCTGATTCCTCAGAACCTGTTTTAGAGTTCTATGAAGATGGGTAGCATTGTATTTATGCAGGCCTCAGGGATACTGGGCAAACTGGGCATACTGGTTGTATACTGCATACAGGAGGTTATAAACTTTTATGGATTAAATTAAGTATAAATTGAGTGCCTGTCATTGAGTCCACATCCAATAAGAAATATTTGTTATTGTGATTGCTGTCATGGCAACAGCAAACGATAAAGTTGCAATGTAAGCTAGAAAGCTCCCTGTGCCAAGATCACAGGTAAAAATAGAGAGGCACAGTGATGTTCACTGAGCTAGGATTAACAAATTGGGCCTTGAAGGGAAGAAAAAGATGCATACATGATAATAAATCACAAGGAATATTGGGAGTCCAGAGAAATTATCATGTCTCTCTCTTTTTATTTGTATTTATTGTGTGGTGGTGGGGTGATTATCAGTTTTATGGGAATGTTTTATAAGCTGCTAGATTTACTTACTGAGAATGAAGAGATAAAGCTGTATCATGTCCTGGGTTTCTCACTGGCTCTTCTGCTAACTTGCAGACAAGGTTAATTAATGAGGGCCACTGGCTATGGAGGAAGGGAAGGGTTGGACCTGCTGGGTGATTTACTTTCCTGAGGGCCAGTGGATGAAACAATGCTTGTAGGTAGCAGTTCTGAGAAAAGGCATAAGGCATTGGGTGGCGACTGTCATGGTTTCTTGAGAAAGACTCACTGGCAGGGTATGTCACAGGAGTATGAGAACTTTAACAGAACACGAGTTGACAAGTTCTCAAACTGTCTGTCTTGTAATGGGAACTGGGCATAGCGGGTGAAATCCCGGGGCCTCTCCGCTGCATTTACCTGAGTTCGTGTCTCAAAATGCCAAAGAACTGGACAATTTCTGACAGAAAGCATTTTCTTATCACACACGTTTATTCTAGATTAGAGTCAGTTCAGAGGATTTGGGAAAGAGATCGAAGAAACAGCCCAACCACCATGTCCAGCCACCAGTGTGGAGAGAACATGTGGAGAGTTTCAACAGTATTTATGATGTTCAGCTAAACAAGCAGAAAGGGGAAAGATGAGAAGGAAGATTCAGGTGGAAGAGAAATCCAGCCCATTAGGCTGTGGTGTGGGCTGGGGAGACCTTAGGTCCCTAGAGAGTCAGAGGTCCTTCTTCTAGGATGCCATGTGCAAGAAGAAGAAGCCTTTGTCCTAGGGACAATTTTAAGTTAAGTTAATTTTAAGTTAAGTTAAGTTAATTTTAAGTTCCCCCAGGTAAGTCAGTGAGACAGCTGATTGGTCTATACCTGACCAATCAGTTTTAGGCCAAGGTTTTAGTTCTAGCTAGACACTTCCCACTCAAGGGGACGGTGTCTATGGAGGTGCCTGAACCTTAGCAAGGTGTCTTTCATCCTAGCTGTTTCAAATAGCTTTCCTTCTGGTTGTTCATATAAGTAGTCTTTTCTCATTCATAATGCCTAGGTGACATGCCACGTATTCTAGGGGATCCCCTGTGACTTTCCTATCTAAAGTGGTCTCTGCCCCCACATTACATCTCTTCACTCCCCGAAGAGAAGTGTTTCCTGGTGGTCAAGGTCATTGGATATGGTAGCCAGATGAGCCAAGTTCAAGTTTTCCTTTAATGTTTGGCCTTGGGCAGCCTAATGAACCTCTTCATCCTTAGTTTCTTTATCCTTAAAGTAGGAACAATAAGAACACTTTCTTCTAGGACAGTTGTGAGGATACATCAATGTAAACCGGATCATGTCCGGAGCTATGAGCTACGAGCTGTTGTTGCTTGAACTTTTATCATTTTGCTCACCTTTTTCTCAGTTGTGATAGGGTAGTCCACCCCTCCGCCAGGAGGGACATGTTATTGTTGAATGCTGGGATTTTAGATTCTAGAACAAGCCTCATACTGGGAGCTCAAAAATATTTGAACTTAAGATGTTCCCATGTCTAATTTAAAGCCAGGCAGCAAAACCAGCCATATTGAGGTGCCTGAATAGCAACGTGAATGTACATACAACACAAGATCTTAGTCTCTTCCTAGACTGAAACTCCATTTTTCCACTTTTCTATACCGCCCTTTTTTTTTTTTTTGCCAAACAAAATGTCTGAAGTGCTTTGTTATCTGTAGTTTGCAGTATAAAATAATTTTTTTCTGTTTTTCAAAGCACTAAATTATTTAATAATATTGAATTATACTATTAGTGTTTCAAAGCATATGTTATCTCTTTCACCTGGGATCTGCCTTCTACCAACCAGTAAAAACCAGAAAAGATGAAGGAAGAATGCCAAGAGACAGAAAAGTAAGAGTTGAAAGAAACCCCTTGGCTCCTAAAATCTGGAATGCAAAGAATGCATCTCTCCAGCATTAGAATAACAATCTCACATCTGCAGTCTGCTGATGGAATTCCAAACTTGCTAGAGCTCCCTGCTCAGTTAACAACTAATAAATGCATGCTTTCAGCAGGGTAGGGAAATACGAAATGGTCCTAAGGATGAGGTCTGCCCCCTGACCCCCGCCCCATAATAAGTGTCTATAGGATGAAGTTGCACCAAGCCTACTTGCTTCCTCCTTGCTTCCCACCCCGCTAAAGGTCAAGGTTGCTCCACATGTGCCTTTCAGACTGCAGGACAGCTCAGCTAAAGGTCGTCCTTGGAAGGTTTCCCTACCGCCTTTCTTTCCCTGTTTTTTTTTTTTTTTTTTTCCTGAAGAATTAATGTCAAAGGAAGCGCCTGGCTGTTTCTACAGCTGCTGGAGCCCTGATGACTTCTAGAAAGGTTTTAAGCCCTGTCGATAATGGTTGTTATCACCCCTGACAATCTCATGGTCACTGGAAAGAACTGACCTAGCAGAAGGCCCTTGGTCTTGAATGGGGAAGGTCATGATGGCTGGCCACACCCATGCTACATTCTGCTTCTGTTTGCCTTTCTACAATAAATACTGCTTAAGAGATTGGTTAGTGTGTTGTAAAATTGATAAGATTCAGGTTGCCAAAGGCATTTCATAAATTTCCTAGGTCTTAATTTCTGTTGCTATAGTAACTGGAATGTGAGAATTTCTTGAGATTAAAAGGCTTTTATAGCCTTAACCTTCAAATGATAATAATGTAGATTATCACACCAGACTTGATCTCTGCTTGTGAGGAAAATATACATACCTCATATTTTGCATATTCTGTGTGTGCTAAGGTATGACTGAATGTTTCACAGTTGTAATTCCAAGTGAAGGATTCTAATACCCAACCTGAAAGTGAGGGAAGAAGTAGTATCTGAAGGACTGAGAGGAATTGGGTTCACCTTCTCCATCAATGTGAATGTCTAGCAGCTGCTGAGACACTTGGTGTGTTATTCTAATGTTTTAAGCAAAGATGTGACCTTGGGCATCAAGTGCACTGAGCAATGTCTGCAGTGATAAGGAGGAGCTTTGAAGATGACCCTGTAGAGACAGGATAGCCAGGGACCCTATGCTAAGGGCTGCTCAAGGTCACATGTGTTAATTATATGGACCCCAGACAGCTGGGAAACTCAAAACTCAATGCAAATTACTTAGGATTGGCCTGAGATGGAAATGTCCCCTGCCGGACCCAGCTTACCTTATATCCGGATGATTTGATGTGCACGCCGCGTTTGGTCAGAGTAGATTTCATTCGGATGAAAAAGGAACGCTCAAGGGTGTTGTCAGTGGTTAGCAGACTGGGGCTGGTTGACTCCACTGAGGAATACAAAAATACATACACACGTGATTTAGATCTCCACACAGCTCCTCACGGTACTGCTCAGGTGCAACCCTTGAGTTCACTAAAAAGAAATGACTGATGGGCGCTGAGAGTGTAGTAATCAATTCACCTCATTTAGAAAATGTTTACTTTGCAGAAAATAAAAAAGAAAAATTAATGTTATCTAAAGTAACTCCTTTCCAGTTTCTAGCAAGAGCTTTTCAGGTCTTTTAATTTGCTGCAGCCTCCCCCACCCCTTAAGCAGGGTCTAATAGTAAATAATTGCAGCATCTTTGGAGAGAGAAGTGTCATGAACAGAGCCTGTGTGCTGATGGGGGTCACAGGAAGGGACTGTGGTGATGCTAAGGAGCCCGGCTCTCTCTGCTCCTCTACAGAGGTCTTCTCTACTGGCTCCAGGGGAGGTCTGAGAATGGGATGTACAGGAAGAAAGAAAAACTATTGTCAGCATCAACTTCCTTTCTTGTCACAAGAGCCCTAACCCAAACAGGAATCTTTTTATTTCTTGGGCTTTTAATATGAGACGTTGCCTCTCTTAAAAAGCAAGTAGTCACCTTTGCTTTTCATATGCCTTTAGACTAAGTGGGTACATTTTTGATTTATGAAACTTCAAGCTGACCTAAACTTTATGCAAGCAGGCCAGGGGGCAACATAAGTTGATTTTCTTTTCAAATAAGCCTCTAAGATATTTTATACATTTAAGTCTTTTTTTTTCTTAAAAAAATTAGTTTGGGAGGTTTTAAGCCCAAGAGATACTCTAATTTTATTCTTTTTAAGGTTTTTATTTGAAATAAAAAAATTAAGTTCAGCAATAAAGTGGATTTCTTTTGACAAGTCTTAATCAATATTTTCTTTCTGGAATGGAAGCGAAAAAAATACATGCAATAGAGATATAAGAATTAAGTATATAGGGCTGGAGAGATTGCTCAGCAATTAAGGTAGTTGCCTAAAAGGCCAGTAACCATATAAAGCCAGATGCAAAGTGGCACATGCATCTGGAGTTCATTTACAGTGGTTAGAAACCCTGGCAATCCATTCTCTCTCTCTCTCTCTCTCTTTACAAATAAATAAAAATATTTTTATAAAGAATTAAGTATAGGTGAACATAGCCATTCAAAATAGATTAAAAATTGGAAAAATGAGCTTTTGAATTTTGAATTATGGCATGTAACCCATACATTTTGAGAGTAAGTGATCTGTCTTCATGTTCAATGTGGGGATGAGAATCCCCCTGAGGACAGGGACCTTTCGGCTTGTGGTCTGGGCTTTGCTTGTGTCCTTGTCCTAATCAGGTTCTGCTTCCGTTCATTACGGCATTTCTCTCTGGGGTGGTCAGGCCTTCGACAGTGTCCCTTTCTGGTGTCTCTCTCCTATGGCTCTCTCTTTTTGTTTTAGAGAGCATGGATGTGATGTCATTTTAAATGTACAGCTTTTTATCACTCGAGGGAAAAGCAGAGCCATGTTATATTTAGTACTTTCATTTCTTCTGATTAAATATGAATTACTATGAAATTTTTCTCATCATCTAACACGCCATAATACGCCAACAGCTTTTTAATACACTATATAAGCACAAACTTCTGCTCTAAGAGTTTAATTTGCCCCTCTAATCCAATCACATCAACCTTATTTCTCTTATCAGAGATTCCCATTTTGAATTAAATGAGCTCATTAGTTTTAATCAAAAGCAGAGAGATCAAAACTTAAACGTAAATGCTTTAGATCAGAACTGTCAGTCAGCCGTGCAGCTCTATTTTACTAAAACACAAGATCAGAGACCCTTAGAACCAATTTTTTCTCGTAAGGGATGCCGAGAGCTTGAAGATGCTATATCCTTTTTTTTCCCTTCCAAGGACAGATTATACATTTAAGGTTAGACTTAATTTATAGCAGTTTTTCATCCTAGTAGAAATGGAAAAATATGCCAATCTGCTGTTGTCCTTTTCACATTTATTGGCACTGGTCCTCAGAGACTTGAACTAACACGAAGCCATCAGAGCCCACACAGCAAACTCAGCCTTACAAATTCAGCTCCATTCAGCAAGATCGTGTTTGCAATAGCTGAGGTGAAAAATGAATCATCCCAGAAAAGTGAAAGATGTTTTAAGGCATTGGGTTTTGGACATCCTGACCCCACTGAAGAAGGAATCACCTAACTGTAGGAGGGAGGCTCATTCGAGCACCGTGAGAAATCATTACTGGTTTCAGTAGGGGAACTGCACAGTAACACACTTAGAGCATTCAGGAGAAAGCACAGCATGGGCAATGCCAGCAGGGTGAACACACAGCTGTCCCTGAGTGTAGTACCCCACCATGTGCTACGGTAATAACTGCCTAAACATGCAGGGCAGCGTTTATCACACCAGGAACACTGGTGTGAAAGGAATGCCAAGGTCAGGTGCTGCCCCATTGAAACTGGGATTTAAAGCAAAATTGGTTGTCAGACTTTTATTTCAAGAGCAAAAGGGTCTGGGAAGTCGATGAGGCAATCTAGAGGAGTTTCATTTCTGACCACCTTTTCTACCTTAAGTGTTTATGGCTTCCTAGTTCTGAAGACAGGGACCGAAATTCACCTGCCATGCTGTCCCTTTCCAAAGGACTGATAAAAAAAATCATTCATAGCTCACCCACCATGGCCATGCTTCTGATGGGGCTAGCTGATGCATTGGTTTAACCCAACTGGGACAATAGTTCCTCTCTTGGGAAAAGCCATCCTCTCTGCAGTGTCATGGGAAAAGCAGCCTTCTGGCTGTCTCAGATTCTCAGGTGAGAGGCAGATGAAGGCTGTACTGGGAGAGGGGCAGGGTGACTCAGCCATGGTGGTTTCCATTGTGATGGCTTTATTGCTGAGAAGAGGAGGGGTGTGTTGTGTGGAAGAGGTGCAGAGAAGTCAGGAAAGACTCAGCTGGAACTATGCTCTCAAGAGACAGTGGTTCAATTTTATGTTTAAAATGTACTTGATCTTCAATGCTGTTCTATTGGTCTATCTGTCTGTTTTTATGCCAGTACCATGCTGTTTTTGTTCCAATGGCTTTGTAGTATAACTTTAGGCCAGGTATGGTGATACCTCTTGAGGAACTTCTTTTACTGAGGAGAGTTTTGGATATCAGGGGCCTTTTTCCATTCCAAATGAAGTTTGAAAGGAATAAAGCTGGGATTTTTATTGGTGTGGCATTGAATCTGTGTATTGCTTTTGGAAGAATTGCCATTTTTGCAATATTAATTCTACCTATCCACGGAAGGTCTTTCCATCTTCTCATGGCATCCTCAATTTCCTTCTTGAGTGTTTTTATGTCTTCATTACACAAGTCTTTCTGTTCTTTGTTAGTATTGTCCCAGATGGTTAGCCTGCTTAATACCCGAAGGCGCTGCCAGGGGAAATTGGCCAATGATATTTGGAGAAAGCAGGGGACACTGCCTTACAACAGTGACCAATGGTCTGAGAATGCAGAGGACACTGCTATGCAGCAGAGACCAGCAAGGCAAGAAGTTCCTCTAATCCCCAGGTGATCCCCCTCCCTCTGCCTCCCCAGTGCTTGGATTAATATCCTGAACTTCAACTTTTTAATAAATATAAATTGCTTCCATTTTAACAGTAGTTTTTACATATTTTACAAAATTTGCAGAACAATTCCTAGCCAGATTATAATGACTTTTTATGTTGGTAAATGCTACTGTCATTTGAGACCCTATCTGTGTTTCTAGTGGAGTGGTGGCTCTCTGCACATTGTTCTCTAGGAACACCAGGTTGTGGGAGGGTGCAGGTGGCTGAGAATCACCTAGGTCTTCCTGGGCTGGAGTAGGGACAGGTGAATTCTGAACACTTGCACATTCTAGGGTTTTCTGTCAGTGCATGAGGCAAAGTGTAAAGAGTGTTGTTCTTTTTAGTGCAATCCAAGGGCTTTTCATACAGTTCTAGCAACAGAGCCTTCCAACTGTCACAAAATCCTGATGTGGGCAGAAAAAAAAAAAAAGAAAGAAAAATTAAGTTTCAGGAAATGTTGTTCCACAGTAAGATATTTTTCTTTGTAAAAGAGGAGCAAAACTTGGGTAAATCCCTTTGATATGAAACTAAATATAGTAATCCATACAATATCTATACAATATTGTTTCTAGAACTCCTGAGATACCAAAATCTGTGGATCCTCAAGTCCCTTATAGAAAATGGCCCTTATAGCAATAGATACTCAAGTCCCTTATAGAAAATAGTATTTTCATATAATCTGTGTTTTCCTGTACCTTAAGCCATCTCTTCAGTACTGATAATACCAATACAATGCGAATGATACATCAGCAGCTACTGTTCTGTTTAGAGACTAGTGGTGAGGAAAATATCTGCGCACATTCAGAAAGATGCAATTTAAAAATCATCTTCATCAGTAGTTTGCTTGGATCTGCTGAGGCAGAGCCTGTAGACAGGAAGGGGTGACTATAGACTTGTTCCTACTTTATTGCCTGGATGGATCTTTTCAGATCCTTTGAGATGTTCTCAGACCACAGGACAAACCAAAGTGCGAACATCTCAAATGACTTTCACAAGACAAAGGTGATGTTTCATTCTGTGGGTTCACTGTTCCATGCTATGGGATTTGTTAGCAGCTGATGTGTTTTAGGACTTCAGGATGAGTATGGGTACACCGAAAGTTGACAAATTGTGTTCTTTTTTCTTACAATAATTTCCCTTTCAAGAAGTAGAGGCACTATTAGGGGAAGGGAAGGGAGCTAAGGAAAGGGAGAGAGAAACAACTTGAAGAAGGCTATGAATGCATGGGAATTTCACAGTGAAATCCATATGTATATATAATTGTTATGCATTAGTAGTTTAAAAACATTTTTAAAAGTATTTTTTGATCCAGTGAGCTTAATTAGGGTTTGCTTACAGGAGCATGGACCATAAAGCAGTGGCTACATCTCTGAAGAAAATGACTCTCTCCCGCAACAACCTTTAACCGTCTATTAATCCTCAGGGAAAGGCAGGGTTTCCGAAGCCCCTCCTCCCTCCATGGCAGAACGTGGATTGATGGGTCCAACCTTATGCAGGTCTTGTCTAGCTAAGTAGGTGATCCTCACTGCTGAGTGTTCAAGAGTATAACAGCCATGTCATGCTTGGATCACAGTGTTCTAGAATATTCCATTTCTTCCTTCAGTTCTTATATCCTTTCTGCTCCCTCTTCTGCTATGTTCCCAGATGTCCCATTTAGGGCTGAACATTCAACAGTCACTTACACTTGGCACTTTGGCCAGTTACATTTCTGCAATAACCACTGCTCCCTGCCAAAAGAGGCTTCTCTGACCAAAGCAACACTAATCTGTGGGCATAAACATACATTTTTGGTAGCCACATCATGACAATTTAGCAAGGTAATAGTAGCTTCCCCACTCCTGCCACCTTTCTGGTCAGGTTTATGGTAGTCTCTCCTGTGGAATGGGAACTCACATACAATCAGAGAGCATTTGGTTACCCACGTAAGTCATGTTACTATTGCCTGAGTGGGCACATCTTGCCTAGCAGGTTGGCAGTGTAACTCCCAGGGTATGGAGCTAAGGAAGACTGTTGATGGCATTTTCCCCCTAACACCTGCTGGCACTATGAAAGCTGGCTAGTTTGAGGCTGGGGAGATTGCTCAGTTGGTCAAGTGCTTGCCTTGTAATCATGTGAATCTGAGTTTGTTCCCCCAGAACCTACACAAAAATGCCAGCCATGATAATAGTGCACGTGTAATCCCTGCACTGGGAAGATGGACGCTGGTGGGTCCCCAGGGCCTGATGGGTAGCCAGTCTAGCATACTAGTCTGGCAAGTTCTAGGCCAGTAGAGGTGAAAGGTGGATGATGCCTGAGCAATGACACCTGAGGACATCTTCTGGCCTTGACACAAATGTGCGGACACACACACACACACACACACACACACACACACACACACACACACACACACTCTCTCTCACGGAAAATTAGCCAAAAGGGAGGAAGATTCTAGCTCAATTCCAGCTTGATTTCTCTATGTCCTGTGAACAGAGCATGTGGTGTCTTCCACAGTAGGGGCTAATCTAGTTCTGGTGGGCATCCAAGAGCAGTGACAATAGCTTATACTGTTTGGGGGACCTCAGGGGTCTCCCAGACCCACAACTCATAGGTTAGTACCCTATGCTTGGCAATGGGATTTTCAGTCAACAACTTCATGGTTTCTGGGAATGGTTTTGTCATCCATACCTCCATTCAAATCCTTTACAAAGTTTTCTTTTTTTCTCCTGATAGGACTGCCCTTCCAGGGCCACTTGGAGTTGAGGATGCTCACATGGCCAATGGAATGACACAAAAGTCACATGCAACTTCCAGGTGGAATTTTCAAGCCCTGGTTATGATGTCTGCTTTCTCTTTGCTTCTGTCATTTTGATATCGACATGTTAGACTGTAGCTTTTCTACTAACCTGAGTTTTAGAAGCTATGTGGAACAGAACCCCAGGCAATCCTCTTAGATACCAATCACTATCATAATTTGGGACTTAGAGTTTTTAGATTGCAGCATAATGTAGCCCATACTGAGTAATGCAAAATAATAAATAGGTATTATAATATAAAAAGTTTTTTTTTTTTTGGTTTTTTGAGGTAGGGTCTTGCTCTAGTCCAGGCTGACCTGGAATTCACTATGTAGTCTCAGGGTGTCCTCGAGCTCTCGGGGATTCTCCTACCTCTGCCTCCTGAGTGCTGGGATTAAAGGCGTGCACCACCATGCCCGGCTATAAAAAGAGTTTTGTCCAGGATCTCTCAGACAGCCAGTGGCAGAGCAGGAATATGACACATACTTATCTGACTTCAAAGATCATGATGTTGACAATACACTTTTCTTATAGTCATTTCTATACTTATTTTTATCTCTATTTAATCTCATGCTACATAGAGAGGGCAACATGGTCAACACAAGTCTAACTTTGATTCTTTTAATACCCAGTATGGTTTGTTGTATGTGTGTGTATATCTAAATCTACATATACACACAGAAACACACAGGATTCTTACTTTAAGTATGATCTATCTATCATCTATGGCTCAGAAGAAATTTAAGATATACTTAATAACAAATATTCATGAATTATACTTTTGTAAAATCTTCTCAGTCTAGGGTCTGACTAGCAGGCCAAGTGTGAATCTTTTGTCACAGAAATTGTGCCGGTGAGTTTTATGTTGATTTCAGATGATATGTGTGGTAGTTTTAAAATGCCACAGATTCTTCAAAAGTCCTTCTTCCAAGAGGTGAAGCTACTTCCTCTCCTCATGTGAATGTGGGGTAGACACGGTGACTTCCTTCTATTGAATACATATGACAGGACTGATATGATCAGTCGCTCCTCCCTTGCCCGATCTGGGTCATTGTGATGGACGCCAGCTGGGTGTGTGACACACTCAAGCAATTTGGTGGAGAGGCTTGGGTAGCAAGGAACCGAGGCTTCCTACTAATAGCTGCCTCAGTGAACTTAGAAGTGGACTATCCAAGCCCCCAGGAAGACTGCAGGCACCTGAGCTCTGGCTGCTGTCCTGACTGTCACCTCCGGAGAGCCCGAACCCGAGCTACCAGACAGCTAATCACAAAAATTCTGTGCCTTTTGAAAGCTTTCAGTATTTGGGGGTACTTCATTGTGTCACGATACTTGCATAACATCCACATGAAGCCTCTTTGTGGAATGATCAGTTTCTTTTCATATGTGACAACTGTGTACATGGGTAACACTTGTGTGACAGTGAAAGGAGTCTTGTCCCAGTGAGTCAATAAGCAGTTCTGATCTTTGTAGGGAGGGTCTCTATTGCTAAGTGAGTGCTCAGGCTGAGGGGTAAAAGGTGTTATCAAGGGTTCCATTTAATTAAGACTGGGTCCCTGAGGCAGGAACGGTGTCTTATTTTGTTCCCATTTCTCTCTCTCTTTCTTTCTCTCTCTCTCTCTTTTTCTTTCGTTTTTGTCTTTGTCTTTTTTTTTTTTCTGAGGCAGAGTCTCACTAGCCCAGGCTGACCTGGAACTCACTTTGTTAGTCCCAGGCTGGACTGGGATCCTCCCACCTCAGCCTCCCAGGGCTGGGACTAAAGACATGTGCCACCATGCCCACTTGTATCTATGTCTTCCTACTCTCTTCCAATTATCTCAGATTGTGTTTGATGTTCAGCAGGTATTTGGTAACACGTGTCCAATAAGGTGACTGTCAGATTCTTTCTTTCTAGAATTATCCACTTGACCTCTGCCACCCTCTCTCTCTCTCTCTCACAGCAAACAATATCTTGGCCCAGAACATTTTATTTATTTATTTTTTTGAATGTGTGTGTCATTCTGTCTTCTCCCTGTATTCTTCTCCTAGGAAGTCTTTTTCTGTAAAAGGTTCTTTTGAGATTCCTCGGCCAGCAGGTTTGGTAGTTAAAGAGGAATGGCTGGAATCTTCCCAGACTTTAGAACATACTTTGTTCTGTCTTTTGAGAGTTGGTTTTCATCCCACTGATCTGTCTTTACCACGTGCCAGTGCAGTGTCCTTAGGGCCACAGTGGTATGCGTGGTCCTGGTGGTCTGGCCAGGCAGGGCCTTCCTACTATGGTCCTGGCTGCCCCACCTTCACTCAGCAATCAGAATGGCAGCTTTGGCACAAGCATAGGAATAGAAGAGAGAGAGAGAGAGAGAGAGAGAGAGAGAGAGAGAGAGAGAGAGAGAGAGAGAGAAGAAAAAACCCCAATTTATTCGTCTCATTAGGGCCAATTCCTGCTCCCACCCAGTTGTGAGTCTTCGGCATTGTTTAAAAACTTGTGAATCATTAAGCAGAACTCTAGACATAGCTGTGAATATAACGGCGGTTAAGTAATGATGTAATAAGCTCTTTACAAAAGGAACATTACAAATAATCCATCCAAAAGGAGGAAACAAATACTAACAGTCTGCCAACCCGTGCCACCTGTCAGGCCCCACTCCCTGGCACCATGGGGCCTGTGTGGATGAGCTTGCCTTCTCAGGGATGCTGATGGCGAGGCTGTCCCTGGAGGGACAGGAGTGTGCCGAGGCCGCCTGCTGCTCCGCAGTTGGTGTGCGGATGAAACAAACACTCTAGGGAAACCTACACAGTGTCAGAGTCAAGCTGCTACAGTGGGTGTTTCTAAACACCACTCCTAAGGAAGGGAGTTCATGGGTATTGTAAAGATCGCCTCCGGAGGGAGAATCCAGGGCAGCTCCAGCGAGGCACGGGTGAATACTGCAAGCCGGGGGGTCTTAAATCTTACTGGAAACTCCCTGTAAATGCTGCCACTTGAGGGATCTGTTCTGGAAGAAAAATATAGCATGTCCTCCTGGGATGCGGCGTGGATTCCATTACGGGATCGAGGGTGGTGAGGCTTTTATCACTACTATAAAGAGGTTACGAGCCATTTCTTCATATAAAACCTTCACAGTAACATGGAGGCTTGTTCCCCCTTTCTGCTTAGTTCCTCTATTTCCCCTTTCTTTTCTTTACTCCCCCCACACCATCACCCCTTTACAACACATGATATCAGACAAAGGGCATCTGGACTCAGTCTTTGTAGTCCAATACAAAACAATACATAAACACCTTTGTGAAGGCAGCTCAAAACCCCATGTTTTCTATTAAAAAGTCATGTTCAATCTTCACTGTTGATAGAACCGAATAGCTAACACAGAGAGCATTGTATATCAGAAAGGTCAATAGTTATTATGAGCTACAAATATATTTTTTTCCAATCCTTCAGGCTGTTTAGCGCATATCACAGCATGAGCAGCTGTCTCCTTTAATGCCTTTAAAATTAGAATCCCAAAGAAGAAGGAAAAAAATGATGGCTGCAATGATTGCTCTTTGCTTTTGTAAGTTTACTTTAATATACTATTTTATATACATGAATCTTCCATGCAGCCTGTCACCAGGGTGGTAACTGGTAACCAGTATCCGGTTGAACTGCCATGTTTATTTTCTGAATTTGGCCAAGACTCCATTTTTGGCACTGATGTCCCCCGATCTATTTTAAAGTAGCATTATACAGAGGAGTCTGCTGATAGATCCAGTTATAAACACAGAGGCATTCTGCCTTTCCTTCCTTAAAGCTCTGTGAGTAACCACAGTCATAGTATACTGGGTGAAAAAAGTCAGGCAGTGAATCAAGCTACTAGAAAGCAGAATCAGACTCTCCGAGTAAGCCTGTGAATTAAGAGTACACCTTTCAATTATTTTAGGGTTTGATCTTTTGCCTGTCCCTGGAAATTTTTGTCCTTGCTTGGCCCTACAAAATAATATTAGTATCTTAAATACATGGATGCACACATCAAATATTTCATTATATCTCACTGATTCTCTGTTTTCGTATTTAAAATTAAACACAAATTGATTGTCTATAATGGTGGGGACCGGTTATTACAGTGCTAACATTTTGGGGAAGAGTAAAAACTAAATATAACAACTTCAGGTAGTAATAGTATTTGATATTATAAAGAAGAGCCATGCTGAGTAAAGTATGTTGTAAATAATGGGGGCATGTCATCAGGGCTGCTGTGATAAAATGGCCCTTCAGAGACACATGGATGCCTGGTGAAGGTATGCTGTGCATATCCATTCTCACGGGTCACATTGTAAATTTATGAGTCCAGATTGGTCAAGGGTTTTACACAAAACTGCTTTGTGAATATACATGGATATACACATGCAATACTGACAATGAAATTGTAGGAGTGTTTTTTTAAAATATACTTATTTTTTTTTGAGGGGAGAGAGAGAAAGAGGAAGAAGAGTAAGAAAAAAGGAGGTAGAGGAGGAGAGAGACTATGGGCACACAGGGCCTCTTACCAAGCTCCAGATGTATATGCCACTTTGTGCATATGGCTTTATATGGGTACTAGGGAATGTAGCCTGGGCTAACAGACTTTGCAAACAAATGCCTTTAATCTGAGCCATTGCCCCAGCCCAAAGGAGTATTACTTTTTGAACACCTGTCCAAAATTCAAATGAAGTATTGTCTTCAGGATAAAATTTACTACATAAGACCCAAAGGAAGGGCTAGTGAACAGAAGTGTCTAGCTCCCAAGAGCTTCTCAGGCGTCCCCACTGGGGATCTCCAGAGAGAGACACTTCCAGAGAACAGTGAGGAAAGGGTTAAACAGCACTCTGGTGAATTTTGGTGATGAAAAAAAGAGAGAGAGAGAGAGAGACTCCAAGTATGCTTACTGATGGAGCCAGCAGAGTGTCCTTGCTGGAAATGCTAACTGAAGAATTTAAACCTTAAGGGATATTTAACCCATTACAGATAAAGAGAAGCAATCTTCTGAAATGGGAGAAAGAAAAAAAAAGGGAGGATGAGAGAAAAAAAGAGGGGGCTTGAGGGGAAAGAGAGGAATGTTCTGGGAATAGCATGTAATAACTTCCTATCAAGTAAATGTTGTTTGGTGAGATTAAGGACGTAAGGGAGAGGTGTGGGGTGAAGAAGGCTAGGGGATTATTCCATTTGAGAAACCAATTGGAATCGACAGAAAATAAGCACTAAGATTGCATAGCAGGTAGAGGTTCCATGGCTTAAATGTGAGAGCATTTATTTGCATTGTTTTCTAATAATAACAGTAGTTCTGCAGTTCTTGAGGGATGCACAGTGGAGCCACTGCATGTGGGCTGCTGAAGGTAGGCGGTGGGCGAAGAGCCGCAGGCCAGGAAAGGATGGCAGGACAGATGACTCGGGGAGCCAGCAGGTAGAGCCCGGATGAGTTCATACTTATATAACCACATATATAATTCTATGTTCATAGGAAAAACTGAGAATATGGTATCTAAGTAAGAGAAAGGAAAATCCCCAGTAATCCTATCACTCAAGTGTAGTCAGTACAACACCAATTTATTTTCTTAGCATCTCATTTATCATTTGTTTATATGTTTAAAATTAGAATCACAAACTGGGTGTAGTGGGTCACACCAGGAGCCTGAGACAAGAGGAGGCCAGGCTAAGCTGTATAGTGAGTGTCAGGGTAGTCTGGGCTACAGAGTGAACCCTCTCTCAAAAATACAAAAAAAAAAAGTGATCATATCTATCTCATCTATGGTTTTTAATGGTAAAAAGGTCACATGTTGATTGCTGTAGTTGTTTGAATGTAAAATGGTCCACATACTTGATTCCCAGTTGGTGGTGCTGTTTGGGAAGTTTCTGGAGAATTGCTGGATGAAATGTGCCAGTGGGGGAGAGGGGCTTGAGCCCTGATGGGTGCTCTTTAAACTTCTCTACTTCCTCCTTGATTATGTGAAGATATGATGCCAGCTGACTGACAGCTCCTGCCATGTTTCCCCCACCATTATGGACTTCCCCTTAAAACTCCAAGTTGAAATAAGCCCTTTCTTTTGTGGGCTACTTCTATTTGGGTAGTTTTGGCCCAGCAATGAGAAAGAAACTGATACAGAAAATAGCTCTCATTTCTTAGGACATTGTTAAGGGAATAAATGGACATTGAGGTTCTAGGGACTTTTGTTTCAAAAGAGCTTTGAAACATTTTTTAAAGGAAATTGCAGTATCTTTGTCAGAATCATCACATTATTTTCAAATATGCCATTTTTAGTGGTTATGTAATATCCCAATGCATGGTGCTGCATTTCTTTGACATTAATCTTCTTTTTGCTGTGTTTTCATTTCTTAGGGTGGGTTTCTTGAAAGAGTTTTAAATTTCAAAGGGTAGGAACTGTTTTTAGGGCTTTTATTATATATAGACAAATTGATTTCCAGACATGTGCTGTATCTATGCCTGTCATCCATGTTTGATGCTGTTTATTCTGACAGTCATCTTTAAGTATTTGTTCATATTTGATAAGAAGCATGAGTTTTGCAAGGTATAGGGAAGATACTTTACTGAGGTCTCCTTGATAAGCAATATGTAGAAACATCTTAAATGTTTAATTTCCATTCTTATATATAAAAAAGTCAAATAATGTTTTGATACATATTTATTGGTTATTTGGCTCTTTTTCACTGAGTCACATATTTGGATTTTCTATTTCATAACTGGATTTTTAGTAGTTTACATATCAGTTTGAATGATGCTTATGTGAATATATATCCATATATCCATTAATTTTGGCTTATTTCTTACAGATATTTCCCCATTTCTTTGCCTTTTATGCCTACTTATGATGCTCAGAGACACTGATCTATTTTAAGGTTTTTAATAGGGTTGGAGAAGTGGCTTAGTAGTTAAAGGTATTTGCTTGCAAAACCTGACAACCTGGGCTCCATTCCTCAGTACCCACATAAAGCTAGATGCACAAAGTAGCACATATGTCTGGAGTTCATTTACAGTGGCAAGAGGCCCTGGCATGCTGATTCTCTCTCACTCTCTGCTTGCAAATAAATAATAAAAATGTTTTTTAAAACAGACATGTATACATCTTTTTATCAAAATTTTATCAAATACTTTGTAGAAAATGAAGCATGGAGAAGAATCCATCAGTGCCAGTAGGTGGGCAGCGAAGAGCAAGTGAAAGGGTTATTTAGTATTTGAAGTTCTGGCAGTCATGGCACCTTACTGCATACTCACCACCATGAACTCCCATTCTGGCATGATGGCCCCCTGGGCCAGGAGCCGATGGCATGCAGAGGGTCCATGGGATGTGAATGCTGATGAATACTGGTGTTGAGAACAAGGAAAGACCGCCATTTACTATTTCCAGGGCAATTTTAAAACAAGCATGTTAGGGATATGGTCAGGATATGGCACAATATGGTAACCACTCAACAGGAGTGAATCAATGGTGAGAATGTGGCCCGGAGAGATGGTTCAGAGAGGGGAAGAGTGGGGATTGTGGGAAGGATGGTGGCAACAGGGGAGTTTGTTCCTAACTAGTACCCACAGGAAAAATTCATGACATCTTAATACTATATTTTTCAGATAAACAATGAATGATATTTGGGTGTATGTGTGTAGTATTGTGGTATGTGTGCATGTTTGACATATGCATGTATGTGTGCAGATATGTGCTACACACACACAAACACGTGGAGGCTAGAGGAAAATGTCAGGTGTCCTCCTTTATTCTTTTATCTTATTTCTCTGGGACAGAGTGTCTTGCTGTACTTGTTACTCCCCATTTTTCAGTTAGATTGGCTGACCAGAGAGCTCCAGAGATTCCCCCATCCTAGACCTCCCCAGCACTGGGGTTCCAGGCAGTCATTACTATATTTGGCTTCTTACGTGGGTGCTGGAGATCAAACACGCTCCTCATGCATGGCTCTTGAACCACGTCTCAAGCCAAGAATGATTTATTTTAGTATGATCCAAATATATTACATTCAAGTTTCAAGTTGAAAGGGTATCCTGTATTTCTATTTGGTAATCTCAGTTCCCTCTCGATGGAAGCTAAAGGTTTCATGGGACCCCTGAAGGGTTTTGGAGGTTGCAGCCAGTTGGTCAGCAGGGACTATGTATATAGGAGTTTAAATCAGACTGAGTGACATAAGCTTGATGGAGAGAAGGCTGAATGGCCAGAGCTTTGTCACTGGAGAGAGTTAGAGAAACAAGTAACAATTGAGAACTCAAGTGCAAGTTGGTGTGAGGTTGTGGCTTTTTCAAGTTCACTCTCTTAGGAATGGGGCTTGGCATAATGGTGAATTTTTATTTCCCCATATGAGTGTGTACATTGTGAAGAGGGAGGTGAGTGTGGCTTAGTACATCTCCATAAATACCTCCTGAAGCCCTATCTTCTGCTAATTTATTTATCTGTTCCTGTAGAAGGAATTTGTATGCCTAGAACTTTGTTGGTGATATTGTGGCCCTATTTCAGCACATCTTGAAATAATCATTTTTAATGTTTTTAGTTAGAAGTTCTGCATTAAATCCATCATCAACAAAGAATTGAAGGCTATTTTCTATGGAATATTCTTGGTAGCATTATTTATACTTTGTAATAATTTAAGAGAAGCCAGAAATGGGAGACAACCCAATAATTATCTTTATCTGTTATTTTGCTAATGACTATCTATTTTGGACATCTTTAATTAAACAAATTTTCCTTTGTCTCATGATCTCTGTAAGTTTCAGTGACCACTGTTTCATCTTCATACCTAGGCAGGTTAATCTTTCCTAAGAAATTGCCCTGCTTTATTGTAAGGAAGACAGGGCCTCGTCATTATCATCCTTGTCTGCTAATGTATGTGTGGGCAGCATTTCCATATCTGAACTCCACATTAGGTCATTTGTATATTTTCTTCAAGGCTATGCATAATCTTCCCAAGTGGTGGGGATAAAAAGCAGTCATTTTTTTTAACGAGTCCATTTACATAGCTTGAAGTTAGACTTACCATCCAATTGCTTTCTTGCTTCAATTAAAAATGATAAAGGCTATCACTAATGGTCATGAGGGAAATGGGTATGAACAGCTTTTTTTTTTCAAACTGGGGCAAAGAGAATTTGGTGATATTAATTAATATCATTTACCTGTTTCATGAGGCAGGGAATTTCCTCAACTATAGCTTTCTAAGGGCATAGCTGTGTGTGTAGACACATGTACATGTGTACATATATATTACCATAATCGCTTGAGCATCATATAGGATGGCTTCAGGATCTACGTTGTCTAAATTATAATGTCCAATCAGTGTTTCTAAAGCTTCCAGGACACATTCTTCATTGCCTGGGAGCTGAATGCTTCATAACTGTTTTGTGGTTAATCCCCTCAACTGCAGGAGCTCCAGGTATTTATGGTGCTCTTGTTCCGAGTCTTCAATTATTTGACCTTACTTGAGAATGAATCCATCTGTAACAGTAGGCTGTCCTTGGCCCACTTCTCCATTTGATTCTTGCATTTATTGCTAACAAACTCCATTTGCATGTCATTAGGAAAGTTCTTAATATTTTTCAATAGCTCAAAAAGCTGCATCTTAGAAGTGACATATGGGTTCAGATCATATACACAGAAGAAAATGGCTCTGTCGAGATGCTTCTCTGCATGTTTTACTCAAAGCAATGACCTGCATTCTTTAGTCTCTTCCTTAATCATTTCAGTTACAAGCAAAGCTAAATAAACCCAAAGAAGTTTTCCTGAAACAGTCAGTAATTTACACATAAAACACTTGAGATCAAGTGTAATTTTCTTCTGCAGAGAGAATTTAAAATACTTTTAATTCATTGTACAAATCATGTGCAGGTATAATCGTGGTTAGTAATGTTAATTATTTACACAAGAGACAATATTGGCCTTATTCTTTCCTTGTAAATGTAGTATATGGATTTTTTGTGTTATCATTCTGTATGATAAATTCATGTAATGTTTTAAAATTATGAACATCTAATGTTCTTAAACAAATCATATCTATAGCTGAAGTCAAAATATGTAAGTATATTTTTGGGAAAGACCTCGGAAGGTCTTTATTCTGGAAGCTATGTCTTGTCCTTTAAAGTTGCATTATTGTTATTGTTGACACTCATAATAACCAATACTTACAATGCTTCCTCTTAAAGTAGAATGGTTTTCCTTGAACAGGTAAAAAGCACTGTAGATCTGAGTGGCGGAAGGGAAAACAGAAGCTCTCAAGGAGCAAAAGAGCAAAGAAGAAATTATCTTTTCATCAATAGAATTTGCTTATTTTAAAAAGAATATTCTCTTCTAGACAATTTGAAGCTTAATATTTTGGATGTATATAAGTTCAAAAGCATAAAATTAACAATAAAAATCCTTGCTATTTTGACATTTTTTTCCCTCTCTTGTTGGGGAAGCAAGCAAGCATTTAGATACATGCAGAATGTGTAATTTCAGTTAGGTGATATTCTTGGAATTTTCCATATTTATATGTTTTTTTTCTCCATTGTATTTTACTACCCAAGAGCCCAGGCTGTTATTTTTTTTCTCGAAGTCTGAAGATCACCCCACGGATTAACAAATGATTGAGGATTCTCTCTTAAAAGACTCTTTAAAAAACTGTCAGAATCAGCCTGAGACAAAGATTTATTATGAACTATTTAAAGGGCTTAATATATGTATCCCCAATGAGCCCTTGGAGCAAACTAAAAAGGAAGAGTGGAATTCTCAAAGAATAGGAAAAAATTCTCCAATGCCCCACTTTCTTCACACCATGATTACTGTTTACTCAAAGGAGAAAATGCCTAACCTGTCATGCGAAGTCTTCAGAAGGCACAGTCCTGCTGGTGTACAGTAAAAACAAAACCATGAAGACAGACAGTCATGTGCTTGAGGAAGGCAGCTGTAATTTACTTCCTAACCTGTTCACTAACACACTAATGTGCCTACATCTTGTAGCAGGAGCTGATCCCTGACCCACACAGCAATCAAACAACTACCCAAGTGTTGGCTGTCATAGAAGCTGGGACCATCATCTTAATTATATGTTCCTGGATAACAAACCTTCCCTTAATGAGCAACTTCTCTCCTATGTGTGTTCCAACCCACCCTTTCTGTCCTTGAAAAGGCCTATTGCAGCTTCACTGCCACTGAAATTTGTGAAGCATATTCATCAGTGTTCTTCCTAACAGTAATAAATACTACCTGAGCAGGCTGTTTGCTTTATGAGAATGCCAGGACATAATTAAAATTATAGGCTTGTACTCCTGAGAGGCTCCACTGAAGAATAACTCAATACCAAAGGGAAAGTTTTCAGGGAACTTAAAAGTAAGCCCTTCTGTCTTCATCTAATAGTTATTATTACTTATTTCTGAGATTGCTTTTTGGGGATTTATATTTGACAATGAGGTTTTTTTTTTTTTAAACCTTTAATGGGTATGGTTTCTGTGCTAGCCCTTCTTCTTAATGCACTATTTTTACTTACCTGTCATTATAACACCCTCTAATTCTGCAATGGTCTCATGAGGATGCCCCAACAATTTACATGTGCAAATGGAAGGGCCTTACAAGGTGGTTTTAATACACCTTGAGGGAGAATTGTGCCTTTTCAAGCACAGAAGACCAAGTCATGAGGACAGGGAGCAAGACAATCATTATGATGTAGAGATTGACTTCCACAATGTCACCAGCTCGATGCTAGTTTGGGACTAACTAGTTCATCAGAAAGGACCATGGCATATACCCTGGTGACAGGATAAAGAGGAGGAAGGAACACAGAAACCAGATTTTGTTCTTTCAGCTTCCATTTCACTTGAATCTCTATAAGATCCTGCTTCTTTTCTTTGCCTTTTCAATAGGTTGATAACTTTTTCTCTGTAAGACAGTTTTGATAATGTTTAGAAAAAAAAACATATAGACAGATCTATGTCTTAGCTCCAATGTATTCATGTTGCAGTGGAATACATGAACAAATCCACGCAAATCACTCCAACTGGCACGTGGCTGTGGTTGGTGACACTACTATCTCTGCAGGCTGGCTCCTTCCATCCATTTCTAGGATGACTGGGTGGACCAGGGACTGGCAAGGGTAGTGATGCTTGGTTGTCAGCTGCGTGGAGAGCTCTAAATCTCGCCCTGGAGAATCAGCAGAGGTTCTGTTTTTTTTTTTTTTGGGGGGGGGACCTTTGAGACCCAGATATGGAGAGGAGCAGCAGGTGTGGGTTTAAGCACAGATTATGAAATTGGAAGCTGGGTGTAGACCAGGCCTCACAACTCATAGCTCTGTAGTCTTAAATATTTTATTGATTTATTTGAGAGAGACAGAGAGAAAGAAGTAGACACAGAGAGTGAGTATTGGCACACCAGGGCCTCCTGTCACTTCAAACAAACTCCAGATGCATGCATCACTTTGTATGTCTTTCTTTACGTGCACGTTGGGGAATTTAACCTGGATTGTCCTGCTTTGCAAGCAAGTGCCTTTAACTGCTGAGCCATCTCTCTCATCCCAGCTCTGTAGTCTTAACTCAAGTATGTATCTCTTCATCATCCATTTCCTTCTTTCTATGAAGGGCATAATGTCCTGTGGGTCACCTAACTTCCTGAAGTTGTTGGGACAGTCAAAGCTACATGAAGGTGAGGTCTGATAAATTTATTTAAATTTTGAGCAGCACACATGGCTGTGTGTTTATGAGGTCAAGTGCAAATCTGACTCATATTAAAAACCATTCTACCTGTAGACATGCTACTATTTTCTCCACAAAATTTATATGTGCTTTATTAGCGCTGTGGGTGGTGCAACTTTAGGTAAAAGGTTACTGGGCTGATGAATTTCAGAAATGCATAGGTATCATGCACCTGCCTGCAAGATGGGTAAATTTTACAGTCGCTGGCTTAGCCAGAAGATGGTGCACAATAAATGTGAACATGAGAAAATGCAAATGTAGAAAAAGACAGTTGAGAATTAAATGGAATAAAAATGAAGAGGGAGAAAGATGTGGGGTTGTAAGAAAGAAACCGGAGAAGGCTGAAAAGATAAACACAAAGGACTAAGGCGGATGAGAAAAATACATTAAAATTATGCAGATGAAGTGACAATAAATCACACAATATGAGAACCTAGGAGTGAGAAGGGAATGGGGGGTGGTGGAAGAAACGGGAATGCTGTTCTTACAGTGGCATCATTGGTTTTGGCTTGCAAAGCCAGCTGCTGGTTCTGAGCTGTATATGCCAAAGACCTATGACTTCCCAGGCCTAGACAACTGAAAACACATGAATTAACATATATTTGGACATGTACCTAAAAATAATATAACCATCACAAAAGCAGGTATTGGCAAAATTGTCAACCACGATAATTTAAAGCCGAAACACTGGGTGATTGGCTAGATTTTCTCAATAGCTATTTTATTTTGTGAATACCAGCTTTGAGGTAGAAGGGATTAGGATTAATGCCAGGTGATTTACATACACATTTAATTTAGTTGTCACAACACCCTTTGAGATAAGCACTTTAATTTTTCCCATTTTAAGGAGGACCCATTGTCTATGACCATGCACTCCAAAACCCTCACAATTGCTTGTGTATCATGCCTTCAACTGAATCGAATTCATTCCCTGTAATTTCCTCAGACATCTTTAATGTTCTGCATCTCTGTTGTAATATATGTCAGAGTCTTGGTTCATGGGATGCAACACATGGAGATGCTGGCGAGGAGATGGGAGAGACAGAATGATTTTTAAAGTTTATTGTATTGTCCAGAATATATGAAATGCATAATTTTTTTCTGTGGCATAAACTGTCTCTCTGTGCTCATGTTTGTGTTTAAAGTATTGGCATTTACTGTGCACAGCTTCTCTGAAATATCATGACAGCCTGCTCTGAACAGTTCTGATTTTAGAGGAAGCTTGATACTGAATATCAGTGACTGGCTGACTTATACCTTACTAGAGAGAAAGCGTCATTGTGACTGCATTCTATCACACAGTCCTTCCTAGTTTTTGGTACTGAGGAAATTGACTTTTCTACTTTTTATTTCATTGGCTATGAGTCGAAGAAAAAAGCCTGAGATTGTTAACATTACCAGACAGTTTCTAAGTTTTTGTAACTCCCACCATGGTTTTCAAGCCCGAAAGAGCTTCTCTGGCCAAATCCTCCTCCACTCCATGGGCTCCCTTTCTCTCTGTGATGTCATTCTATCAGCTAACCCTTTCCAGAAACCTGCCTTCAAAAAATGGCCAAGTATCGCTTCCTTTAAGCATGTTCTAACGAGACATTTTTAAAGAGTGAAAAAACAAAAATTATATATGAATGGAAGTAAGTATAAAGGAGAGCCACATAAGAGATGACACTGAAGGCTACATTGGAGGATCAAGAAAAGCAATTGCAATTAGGTGACAGGGTTAGAGCAGGCAAATTAATATGGATGGACAGTAGGGTGGAGGTGTCCAGGGTTGAGGAGAGGAAGATAGGAGGCTATTTAAAGGCTGAGTACCAGGCTTCAGGTCAGGATGATGAACACACTGTGGAGACGGATGACAGAGATAGTTGTATGGTAACATGAGCTGTTACTTGATGCTGAAAGTGGTTAAAATGGTAGCTTTGAAGTCGTATGTATTTTGCCCTTAAAAGGACTAGAACTTGCACTAATGAAACACAATATCTTACTAACGGGGGGTGGGGAGAGAAAGAAAAAATGTAAAAGTATTGAAGAAAAAAACAGATGGGGCAGGGGAGAGGGCTCCATGGTTAAAGGCACTTGCTTGCAAAGCCTGAAGGCCACGGTTCAATTTCCCAGTAGCCACATAAAGCCAGATGCACAAAATGGCATATGAATCTAGAGTTCTTTGCAGTGGCAAGACACCCCCTGTCATACCCATTCCCTCTTTTTTCTCTGCATATTAATAAATAAATAGTTAAAAAAAAACATGGCAGGGAAGACTCAAGCAGCAAATCATGGAAGGAAAGGAATGCATGGTTTCCATTAAGGCTAAAAGCTGTAGCATTTATTTCTTTATTCAGGCAACACATCTGTGTGAGGTTCTTACATTGCTGGGTGCTGGGACTAGGGAAGTGGATTATATACTTACTGCCTCTTCTTTTTTTCTTACTGCCTCTTCTTTTTTTTTAAATACTTTTTATTTTTTTTCAAATTTTTATTTCATTTATTTAAGAGAGAGAGAGAGAGAGAGAGAGAGAGAGAGAGAGAAAGAGAGAGAGAGAGAGAGAGAGAGAATGGGTGTGCCAGAGCCTTCAGCCACTGTAAACAAACTCCAGACAGATGCACCCTCTAGTGTAGCTGGCTTTACATGGGCACTGGGGAATTGAACTCAGGTCCTTCTTCATTGCAGGCAAACGTTTTAACCGCTAAGCCATCTCTTCAGCCCACTGCCTCTTCTTAAGCAATATCTGATCAGCGATGGGCTCCTCAGATCAATAAAACAGCATGGTGCCCTGAAGGAGCTCACGACTAGTGGGCTGACGCAGTGCTACTTTGAAGGTAGATAAATGTATTGAATGAGACACAGCCCTAGTCCAGGGCAACCTTGGGACAAACGGTAAGCATCCATTGTGACTGGTACCACAGGCCTACTGCAGAGTGGATGTACAGAGCTGTCACTGGTTCTAGTAAAGACAGTCTCTCCATGGGTAGAGCAAGAGAAAGGAAGCCAGAGAAGGGAAGTGACTTGCCCAGGTTATCCCATCCCCAGAGGACAGAATTGGGACCATCAGCCCAGAGCCCTCTTTGGAGATATCAACAAACACAGCCTAATTAGTAATCAGAACAATGAAGAGGATTTACACTGCTCATCAGGCACTGTGGCCTCTTGGAAACAAAGGAAATCAGAGAGGGTTTACTCTCAAGGACTCAGAGGTCATTCTTTCATAGGACAGCAACAAATCATATAAATATCAGAATGAGGAAGGCACAGAGCCAGGTTACAAACACAAGCGGAAACTGTTCCGGAGTGACTAATGTAATAATATTGAGGAATGTCACAGGTCCCTATTATAGTCAGAGCCACTTTAACTAATTGGCTCAGGCTATAAAAACATACAATCTGGGTCAAATGACAGTGCTGAACAAAGCTGCTCTGCTCAGACATTATCTTAAATCAAAGCTTCCCAATATGAAGGAAGAGAAAAAGGATGCTAGTTCCTGGGGATCATGGACTGGCTCCAGAGCAGCCAGGCTCTGTGGCTGTGGGCAGGGGCCTTACTATACTTCCTCCTGGCATTGCTTTGTCCTTCAGGAGATGTCATGTTTCAGACGATACCAGGGGTGCTCGCTGAGGTCAGGACACCTCATTTTGAGAAGCCTCATCCTTTGGTGAAGCACAAAGAAAGAAACACTGTCAATTACAGAGTCTTATGAATGACATAGATTATATGATGTTCTCCAAAGTCAGTGATACCGAAATGTAGGGGAAATGGAGTCGATGAAATAAGGTATCTTTTATGACTCAGGATAAGTTTGATAGTCATCTCTCTTATTTAAAAAAAAAAAAACCAAATCAAATCAGGTGTGTTGGTGCATGCCTTTAATCTCAGAATTTGGGAGGCAGAGGAAGGGGATCCCTGTGAGTTCAAGTTTACCCTGAGACTACATAGTGAATTCCAGGTCAGCCTGAGCTAGAGGGAGAACCAACCTCGAAAAACAAACAAACAAACAAACAAAAAACACACAAAAAGAAAACAACCAAATAGAATATGTAGTTAGCAACCACTGGTTCCTTCCCTCACTGAGCTGTTGACCAAAGTGACTCATGAGATTCCAACAACAAGACAGAATTCTGTCAAAGCTCTTGAGTGCTTTCCCCAGGCCTGAGGCAAAACCCTGTTACTGAAGAAACCACAGACTGCATCGATCAGCATCGAGAAACCCTTCAACGTCCGGAAT
>PVHP010006559.1:30755-60115 GCA_004024765.1 Zapus hudsonius | reverse complement strand
AAAAAAAATGTGGTCCTAAAAGAAAGGATTCTTTCAATTACTTCTGCATTTTGAGTTCCCCAAGTTCAACTTACAAATTGTTTTTTTTAATGTATATACTGTAAAGTAATAAAGATCTTCAAGTATCTGACCCCAGAAACTATTACATATACATTGTGGTAATTGACCCATCTGACATCTCTTCTCCTTCACACTTTGCCTCTCTCCTTCAGGATCCAGTGAAGAAGAAGACCCTAAGCTTGTTTCTAAAATCAGCTATTGTATAACAAAAGTAGAAATACTCCAGAAAGGTGGTAGGAAGTTAAACAAGGATATGAGGGCTGATTCTGTACATATTTAGTTAGTACTCTTATTAGAAGACATAACATGTTGTGATGAGGGGATATTCTGGATGCTTGATTAGCAATTCATAATACTGTTAATATTTTAATTAGGGATAATAAAATTATCTTTCCTAGGCAAACACATGGAACAAATCACTAACATGTGAAAAACATCAAAGGGGGGCCACAGAATTTCCAAGCTAGGAGAATGAACCCAACTCTGATTCATTTGAGTTGGGTTATATTGTTCATATTATTTAACTTCTCTAAACCTGTTTCCTCATCTGTAACTTCTGAATAAGGCCTCTTCCCATACTCTTTTTTATCTTTCTGGAAAACCCCATACTTACCTGGCTTCCTCCCATCATGTGCCTTCTGCACCTGCTGCCTGTTTAGCCAGGCTCACCTTGTCTGTGTATTAGCTCACAGGATTCATTGCCCTTCAGATTCAAGCATCATGTCCTCAGAGAAGCCTCACTGCAGGAAGGACCAGCTCACACCTCTCCCTTATATTATAGATCACACTTCATCACATCACTGATGCGGACTTAGGTGTGTTTGTGGGAGTGTTGCATTTTAATTGCTCTCCCCTACAGGACTACAAGCTCCTGAGAAGAGACGTTATGTCTGCTTATTCCTACCACTGTCCCTACCCCAAGAATTACAGCACAGAAGGAGTTTAACCTATGTGTGATGGCTGAAGAAATAAAATTCATCAGTCAATTATAAAATGTGATCAAACTCACCCATATGTGATGGATGAAGAAATAAAATGCATCAATCAATCAATATAAAATGGGATGGCACTCAAGTAATAATAATAATGAGCAGTATCCCCTCCTAATATGTAAACCTGCCTGTAGGAATATATAAACTCAAATTATAAACACTCACATGGTAATCTCCCCTTCCTTCTACCACTTGCCCATCACTGATCCAGGTAGCCATTGTCTTCAGTGAAAAGCATGAAGGAATACAGAACATCTATCCTCCTTCTTACTCTGTCTCCCTCCTTCAGGAGCTGGTGAAACAGAAGACACTAAGGTTTTGTTTATAAAATCAGCTATTATTTAGTATCTTTTAAAAAAATGTCTGCTCCCTCCTTTCCCTCTCACTTCTCTTTCCCCTTTACCAGTCTCTCTTCTCTCTCCTTCTCCTCTCTCTAGGGCTTTTATGTGGCAAAATTGACTTTTCATAATGACTGATCAATGCAAGAGCATTGCTCAAGCGATCTGTCAGAATTGAGGAGAAGGAAGGTAGAGTGAGATGTCATAAAGAAACAGAGCCACCATCCTGGAAAGTCCTTGAATATACCCAATGGCATTCATCCATAATCCTTCCAAAAGTATGCCTCATCAACATCCTCCAATCAGTAGAGTTCCTCAAGAAGTAAGCATTTAGGGCATGTATTACATGCTATGCCTCACAAATGGATGTACAGCCTGTCCAGGAATTCTAAGATTTATATAAGGTGCCTAGCAAAAGGTTGGAACTTCTGAGTTCCTTTACAACTTCCATTCTCCCTTTGTGAAGTTGGGACCAATCATAGAAAAAGGTTCACTGGAGGAAAGATCACCTGCATTTTAAGAGTATTGCTCATGGTCCAGACGTGCCTGGCCTGCAGGTATTTATCTGTACAGAGATACCTGATGCTTGATCTGAAAGGAGCTCCCAATAGTGAAATCCTGGGATCCGCGATCAATGAGGCTCCTGCAAAGTCTATAGCAGCAGTCCTACCATCACATTAATACCTGCCAGGACTCTATCCCTTCCACTCTGAGACTACCTGCTCTAACAGGGCTTCATTCTCCAATAGGGATGCAAGTTCCCTTTCTAGCTTCATCCCCTCATCATACAATTCTCAAGGGAGCCTGCAGTCATAGGATAATAATGATTACAACAGCAGCATTCATTCATCATTGAGCATATCCAGAGCACAGGGCACATCCTTTGCAAGATGGCCACACCCCACAACTCACTATTGCTTTGAAATAAGTGTCCCCCCCCACAAACTCACGTGCTGTGAATGCTTGGTTCCCAGCTGGTGGCAATTCAGGAGGCAGAGCCTTGCTTAAGGTTTATAAACCCTAGCTCGCCAGTGTGAGTTTGGCTCACTCTCCAGTTACTGTTTGACACCTGCTGTGGCAAAGGGTGATGTCCAGCCTCTGCTCATGCCTCACTTTCCCCTGCCATCATGGAGCTTCCCCTTGAGACTGAAAGACAAAAATAAATATTTTCCTTCCATCAGCTGCTTTCTCCCAGGAACAAGAAGGTAAACTGCAACAACTCACAAGCAGGAAAGACCATTTCCACTCGCAGATAAGGAGACTCAAATAAAGGACAGAGCCCTGGTCAGGTTGGAAGCATGTGTGGCAACCCTCTCTTTAAGCCCCTGCATGTCTTGGGGGCTGAAATGATTGGGTATGGATTCCTTATGCAAGGGGGTGCTGTATACAGAATTCAGAGTAGATGAGATCCAAATGGCAAGTGAGAGAGCCATACAGAATGAGCTTGAGAGGAAAACAATCAAGGTTGAGAAGGAATAGGAAGAAGAAAAGGCACAGACTGATAGCCTGGAGGTGAGAAGTTGCAAAAGATGAAATAGCAAAGAGTAGTCATCTCCAAATGAAAGAATCAGAACCAGGATGGGGAGACTGAAGAAGATGGGTACTGCACAATGCATACCTCTTCAATATCACAGACTTCAGTGTAAAAGGGAACCCCCGAGGAAGTGTCTCCCAGGCCCTGCCAGGGAAGGAACACCCACTAAAAACCTTCATTCAGATACAAACTTCATGCAGCAGGTGGGGCGCTGAGATGTTATGTAAATAAACCAAGACTAGTTTTAAATACAGCAACACACAGGGGAGATTTGCCTGTTAAAAGGTCCCTAAGCAGAATAAAGGAATTCAAGATGACTCAATAACTAACCACCCCCAGCTGTCCTGTCTACAAACTTGCTCTCAAAAAGCAGGTCTTGTAGAAGTGGGACAGCCCGGCTGACCCTGGCCCATATGTTACCAGCCCACCCTGGTTTCTGATGAGCAGCGAACCACTGATTATTGCCACTGATGGCTGCTGTGTCCTATTTGTAGTGGTCTCTGGGGAAAGAGATCAACAACCTTCCTCACAAACTCATTTCAGCTCCTAAACTTCTTCTGGTCTGAAACTTCTCCTCTGTTCCAATCTCCCTCCCACCCACTTAACCGAATCCCTCTTAAGATGAACAAAAAGGTCCCCCCCAACTGTCCCTGTGAGTGTAGGCTGACAACCCATTTCAACTTCATAACTCTATATTTTGTTCTTCCCCAAAACACCCCCAGATCTCCTTCTTTGCCCTCACAAAAGAGAGAATTTCAAGCCATAGAGTAAACACTGGTTCTATGGAATAGCCTGAGACGACTCCTGGATTGGGTCTCAGTTCTGCCACTTGTCAGAGACCTTGTATACTGACCACACTGAGTCCCAAGTTCCTCATCTGTATAAAGCAGGTAGGAGCAGTAGCTACCACAGAGGTTCTCAAGAATAAAGAAAATCAAGGCTGGTTTAGTATTCCTTCCTCTGAAATGCTTGGGAGCAGAAGTATTTCAAATGCTCGATTTTATTATTTGCATAAACATAATGAGATATCTTTGTGATGGGAGCAAGAATTAAATACAAAGTTCATTTATGTCTCATCTATAATCTTATAGACATAGCCTGAAGGTGATTTTATATTGTAGTTTTGTGAATTTAATAGTTCTACCTGTAGCATTGTGTCAACACCAGAAAGTTTTGGGTTTGAGAGTATTTGGATTTTAGATTCTCAGATTAGGGATGCCCAACCTTGGTGCAAGGTCGTTGTGACTATTAATGGGTCAGCTTTAGTCCAACACACACTATAGTAATCTTGCCCATGTGACTGGGTTCAGATCCTGTTAACAAATGTCCATTGTGACCTACAATACTAAGCAAAAGCATTATTTGGGAAATAAGCATGGTTTTTGTCCTGAAAAGCTTATAGATGATTTGGAAGAGATACCCTGACGCCCTGCCTACACACACCCTTCCAAGCCCTTACAGCAGGTGGTCAGCAGTGTTATTGAAATGAAAGAAGCAAATCTCTGATAAATGTCCTTCCCTCTGGTCCTCTGAGCTCCCTGTGAGGTCTGTGGATTTATCTGGAAGGTTCTCAGAGATTCCTTACAGAACAAAATCCAGGGTGAGGGTGGGGGTTGGCAAAGATCAAACATCACCTGGGCATGTTCTCTGTTCTGGTCTCTACACTGCCTGCACATTCCTACCACTCAACTCCTAAGAAAACCTTTAAAGTGCTATACTCCGACTCTGTCCTGCATCAACCAGTCTCCCTTCAAGATGGATGAACTCATTTTCCAGCTTTCAGAACTCTCTGGAACCAACTGTGCTTGGCTGATTCACCCAAGGTCTCACCTCACTTCCATTGAGTGGCTGATATGGAGCTTATTGACTTGCTCCCTGTCAGGACAATGCAGAGCCATCTAAGACCAGAGCTCTGCACACCCTTCTTTGCTGCTCAGCTTCTTCCTCTGCCCCTTAAGTGACAGGAGTAGGGTCAAATCCAAGTTAGTATGATGACAGGACCATTATTTGAGTGCGTAAGACGGACTCCTACATCACCCTGAAGAAAACAATATATCCTTTGAACTCTGAAACTGTCCAAAAAGAATAGAATATATGCCTCAGGGCAGTAAAAACCTGCATGATGGGCTGGAGAGATGGCTCAGTAGGTAAGACACTTGCCTACACAGCCTAACAACCCAAGTTAAATTCCCCAACACCCCTAAAGCACTAAGTGTTGCAATGCATCTGGAGTTCATTTGCAGTGGCAGGAAGCTCTGATGTGTCCATAATCTTTCTTTCTCTCTCTCTCTTTCTCTCTTTCTCTTCTCTCTCTCAGATAGATGTTAGATAGATAGATAGATAGATAGATAGATAGATAGATAGATAGACAGACAGACAGACAGACAGATAGATAGATAGATAGATAGATAGATAGGTAGGTAGGTAGATATAATTTGTAAAAAATAAAAATAACCCAGGCTGGAGAGATGGCTCAGCGGGTAAGGCACTTGCCTCCAGTGCCTAAGGCCCCCAGTTCAATTCCCCAGGACCCACATAAGCCAGACCCACAAGGTGGTGGCCCTGGTGCTTCTCTCTCTCTCTCTCTCTCTCTCTCTCTCTCTCTCTCTCTCTGTGCTTGAAAATGAATAAATAAAATATATTTAAAATAAAAAAAATAAAAATAACCCATGTGAGGTCTAGTGTTATAGTTAAGTAACATCAACTAAGCACAGTGACCTTCGCAGGCTTTCTTTCATGTGACTGGCAGGTGCAGGAGGGCCCAGCTGTAAGGAGAGCAGCCAAAGGCCACACTGAGGCCCACCTCGCCACTCATTATGCCCATGACTTTGAACATCCTCATTTTAAAAATTAAAGAAATAGTTCTGATTCAAAATTGTTTTAAGCAAATATTATAGAGACCATTTTGGGACACACAAAACGATCCAGAACCTAAAAGCCCAAACCTTAGGAAAGGTGGAGATACAATGCAGTTTTCCCAGAAGACCAAGGCCAGTCAACAGCAGTTTCTCAGCTTGCCTGCCCTACCGGAAGACCGCCAGGGATCCACAGTTGGGTGGTGTTCTCAAGAGGACCTCAGGCTCACATTCCCTGTCTGCCCTGGAACAGCATGGGACACTTATGTGCACAGAGGGTTTTGTGTCAGGAGCCTAGGTTTCTCAAAAATGGGCTCTGACTACAAAGCCATCTTCCCTCTATGGCTCTGGCTTCCTCCTCATTGAAATGAGAGGGTGGGCTCATTGATCCTTCTGCTCCTCCTTCTATGGTGCCTGGTGCCTTGTAGAAATGGACTTCCAGCCCATCTGCACTTACCAATGTGTCACCTTCCCCCCTCTGATCTGGGAGGAAGATAGTCCAGATGGAGAGAGGATGACCAGCTAGCAAACATCAGGTCACTAGGATCCCTGGTACCCTTGGGTGACAACAAACCAATGCAAGTGGCTCTTGACATTGTGGGTGCTGCTCATCTGAATGTCCCAGGAAGGTCTGAGCTGCAACAAGGCAAACACCTCCTATCTGCCAGCTGGTCACTCATTTTTATCATGACTCACTATACACTCAATTTTTCAGCTAAGAGTGTCATGGGAACAGCATACTGCCCTTTTAAAATTATGTATTTATTTATTTATTTATTTATTTATTTATTTATTTATTTATTTATTTATTTATTTATTTATTTTCAAGCAGAGGCAGACAGACAGGAGACAGACAGAGGATGGGCATGCCAGGGCCTCTAGCCACCGTAAAGGAACTCCAGATGCATGGGCCACATTATGCATCTGGCTTTACGTGGATACTGGGGAATCAAACCAGGGTCATTAGGCTGTGCAGGCAAGTGCCTTAACTGCTGAGCCACTGTATCTCCAGCCCAAATACTGCTCTTACATTAAGCCAAACACAATTTGGAAGGAAAATGTTTCAAATAAGAGCTGAGTAAACACACATCGAAGCTAAGCAGACCAGAATTATTTAGAAAGTCAGTTGACAGAAAGACCAGGGCTGGGGATATAGCTCTTGGGTAGAGTTCTTAGCTAGCATGTGCAAGGCCCTAGGTTCCACCTCCAGCATCACTAAAACAAAATGACCAACATGTTCTTTACGAGCCAAGTCCTCCTACTTCACAAACATGCTTTTTGGCACATGGGACGACAGGAACAGAAGTAGCTGTGATAGCCACCCCGGAGGGGTGTTCAGTGCATCCGTTTTAAAAAAGACCTACGTGTTTCCCAGAGAAAGTGACTCAGATGACAAGCTTGAAGACTGTTTCCACAGCAGAATCTCATTGCCAACATGCTGCGGTTTGTAGAGATAGCTTTCACTTGAAAAGGGTGTTGCATGTGATGGGAAGGTTTCAGCAAACAATGCAGACCTCTGGTGATGCTGGGGAAAACTGGAAGAGTGTTTGTTTCATTCATCCTTCACTCATTCATTCAAAGCTATTTGATAAGTACATGCTCCATGCCATTTGCTTGAAAGTTGACCAACATGTGTAAATCCCCATGTGATTTTAATTGTCCTTTTAGGAAATTAAGTAGAAAATGATGATGAGGACTAGAGAGATGGCTTAGCAGTTAAGGCATTTGCCTGCAAAGCAGAAGGACCGGAGCTCAATTCCCCAGTACCCACGAAAAGCCAGATGTACAAGGTAGTATGTGTATCTGGAGTTCATTTGTAGTCTCTCTCTCTCTCTCTCTCTCTCTCTCTCTCTCTCTCTCTCTGTGTGTGTCGCTATCTCTCTCTTTCTCTCTCAACTAGCTAATTAAATAAATAAAATAAAATAATGTTTAAAAAAGAAAATGATGATGATATTAAATATAATAAGCCAGACTCAGAAAGACAAATATGTTTTCTTTCACATACAGAATATAGATTTTAAAACAATATTAACATAAAATTGGAGGGGTGACAATTTGAGGAAAGGAGGGGTACCTATGCCTTAAGGAAGGAAATCAGAGAGAGTGATGAAAGCGAATATTGTCAAAGTAATCCTATGTGTACATGAAATGCCCTAATGAAGCCTATTAGTTGGTATAATTAGTGTATGCTAAAAATGAGCCATAGCTTGTATAAATCCATTCTTTAAGACACAAAGAAACAGAACATTGATAATGAGTAACTTCTTTCATCAATCTCCAGAGCACCTTTTGTGAAGGACCATCGGGCACTTGGCTTCATCCACACTGCTCCTGCTTGCTAGCAGAGAGGGTAATCAATAATGACCCTGTGAAGGTTCCAGAGGAAACCTCTCAGAAACATAAACCCAAAGTCATTGGTGGTGTTGAGTTTAGATTTCAATCCCAGAAATGTCAAGGCATCTGCCATTGGCTGGATGCTGTGGTTAATATTTGGAGGCCTAGGTGGATCCATTGGAAAAGAGTGTTTTGAGATCCAGAGGTGGAAGGCAGTGTTGACTTTCCTGGGTTCTTCTTCTTGAAAGCTCTATCCTTCAGTCCTAGAGATGAGACTCCTAGGAATGTGGATTATTTTTTTTTCTAGACCAAAGGTGTAGACACTGAGACTCAGACCACTTGCCACTTCCTTCTCTGTTCAACAAAGCCAGCCAAGGGAGAAAGCTCTTCCCTCCCAGCAGACAGCAGGTGTCAAGTGTGAATTAGGAAAGACAGATAGAGCAATTCTGGGAGAAGGGAGGCTTAATGGAACCAAGTTTAGATTGGAGTGGACCAGTTCCATGGACTCCTTCCCCTGGGACTGGAAAGCCTCCTCCGCACTGAGCTGGAGTTCACTGCAGAAGTTGCAGCTCCCTGAGAGCTAGCTCCAGGGACAGCTGAGTCCTCGCCTTCTGTCTGCGTAATTAACCAGCCGTTGTTCCTGCTTTGTGGAACATGGACCCGGTGGCCCTGTGAGGTCCTGTGGGGACATTTTCTGTCTGATTGGCAGACAACTGGCAAGCAAACATAGCTTCTGCAATGCTTGACTGAGGAGACTGAGGACAAGCCATTCTTTTCTTCTCTACCTGAAATTGGGCTTATGGTTCACCTCTGTGCCACCTCCCTTGGGGTTCTTCCAATGTAATCATGGCCATTCCTGCTGAACACTGACCATACTGTTCTCCTGAGATGGTCTGGCTCAGCAGATGTCCAATGCTGTATGGGAATTTGAGTTGGATTGAATCCAAAAACCTTAAAATTTGAATTCTAGTGTATCTAACTGGAAGAAACTTTAGATCTATTGAGGACAATGTGAATGCAAGAGACTTACCCTTGATATACTCAATAACACACAGCTGATCAGGGCAGGACTATGGCTCTCGCCCAGCACTGGTCATGACCAAACATTCCATACAGATGATCCGTCCCAAAACCATACAGGACAATCAACCCATAACAATCTATATCCACATGATCTCACTGGATAAGTCTTTCTTCTCCATTTAAATCCCCATTTCTATCCAAAGCTATGCGTAAGTACTCAAGGATTCACCAGATGCAACATGAAAGATCTCAGTTTTCTTCCTCCTTTCTAGCCCAAGTATCTCCAGGTTCCAGTGCTCAGGGAGTCTAAACCCAAGACATACACCCTGTTAATGCCCCCAGATGTCAAACTCTATGCTCTATGCTCAGAGTAGCCCTGGATAGAAGAGAACTGAACCCAGAGCCTCTGGGTTAAACACAGCAATGCCTGTCTAGTAACCTGAGGACAAGTCACTCTTCAGGGCAGCCATATCCCAAGGACTTGTTCCCACCACTGTAAGAAAGCAGAACCCAGTTTCCATCAGCAGGGTCTCCTTCTTGCCTCAGCTGGTAGAGTGCCTGCCTTATCCCCTCTTTCTCAAATCCTTCATCTTCTGTTTTGCTTATCCTATGTCCTGTTTGATGAGATTAGAAATGGATCTCTTCTCTAAAATGTTACCTAGAAAACAAGTGAATTGAGCTGAGTGACCATATAGCTGTTGTTTCAGCAGCTTCAAGGTCAACTCCTGGTTCTCCTTCTCCTTCCAGGGCCTGGCCTGGCACTTTTGCCTAGTGAATAAAGCCTGCCTCTGACCTGAATGGAGAGATACTGAGAACTGGGAATGACCAGGGGAGTCACTGTTAGAGAATGAGAAACTATCTATGGCAGTTTGATCCAGGTGTCCCTCGTAAACTTATGCTTTCTGAATGCTTGATCCCCAGCTGATGACAATATTGGAGTAGGAACCTTGTTGGAGATTGTTGTTGATGGTGGACGCATGTGGTTATTATAACCAGCTTCCCCTTGGCAGTGTTGGACACTCTCCTGCTGTTGTTGTCCCTCTGATATTGGTGAGAAGGTGATGCCCAGCCTCTGCTCATGCCATCATTTTCCCTGCCATCATGGAGCTTCCCCTCAAGCCTGGAAGCCAAAACAAACCCATTCCTCCAACAAGCTGCTTTTTGTCAGATTCTTTGTCAAAGCAATGAGAAAGTTGACTGCAATACAGGAAGAGGAGAATATCACTCCCCAGAAGAGTGACTTGGGCCAAGGCAAAGCAGGAGGGAGTGGCTGGAAGCAAGGGACAACACTGAGAAAGGAAAGTGTTCCTTTTTGTAAATTCAGGCTTAGTGTAAAAAGAAGAAAGGAGAAAGACTGAAGGGCAAAGTGTTTGTGATTATCTTGAGTCAAGAACATTCAAGGGCTGAAGAGACGGCTTAGCGGTTAAGACATCTGCCTGCAATGCAGAAGGACCAGAGTTCAATTCCCCAGTGCTCATGTAAAGCCAGATGCACATGTGACTGGAGTTCATTTATAGTGGCTGGAGGCTATGGCACATCCATTCTCTCTCTCTCTCTCTCTCTCTCTCTCTCTCTCTCTCTCATAAATAAATAAAATATTAAAAAAAGAACGTTCAATACCAGGGCTTGTAAGTTACTTGTATTAATACTTCAGGACTCAACAAGAAAGGGAGCCTGTCATGGTTTGATCCAGGTGTCCCCCACAAACAAATGAATGTGTTCTGAATGATGGATCCCCAGTTGATGGCAGTTTGGGTTTTACAACCTCTCTGGAGTTGTGTTGTTGAGGGCGGGCTTATGGGGTTATCAGCCAGCTTCCCCTTGCCAGTGTTTGGCACACCTTCCTGCTGCTGTTTGCAGTGCTGTGGCGGAGGTGATGTCCACCCCTCTGCTCATGCCATCGTTTTCTCTGCCAGGATGGAGTCTCCCCTCGAGCCCGTAAGCCTAATAAACACATCCCTCCACAAGCCGCTTTTGCTTGGGTTCTTTCTGTGCAGCAACTAGAAAGCTGACTGCAACAGAGCCTCAAAGCATAGTCAGTGTTTGTTAGGAATGGAAAGTCCCTGACTGTACCCAGGTCCCCAGGGGATGGTGGGCATGTGTATGTCTGGGAAGCACTGTTCTAGATATCATCACTGTGTTCTCAAAGCAGATGAGGGTTATCAAGATGGGGGCTCAGACTCCTGCAATCACTGAGGGAGGCTTTAAAATCTCAAGCCCTGTAAGGAACTTTCTGATGAAATGGATGTTCTATTTCTTCCTTGTGGTTGGAGCAGATGCATGTATGTTTATCAGAAACAAATGGACTGAGCCCTTCCAATGTGTGCACTATAGTATATGTAAGCCAAACCTCAATAAAGCTGAATTAAACTCTGCCTCAACATAGCCATGAACTTAGCGTAAGTCTGTAATAAGGAATACTATGTTCATGGATATGAAGACCACCTTCCAATGCAATCCATTTCTCCTGGGGACAATAGCAAGGCTCAGTCAGGAATATGAGTCAGCATGCTTTTTAAAGTTGTGAATCAGTGTTTCTTTAGCGTGTTAAAATATCACTACTTGTCTCACACAGAGACATAAGATGCCAAAACCACATCCCACAGTCCATGATTTCATCAAAATTCATGGGTATTTCATAAACCTCCCCAGGGAATCCTAGTGGCCAAGGCAGCTGAAAACTGCTCAAGACCCTCCTACAGGTATCTGAAATCTGTTCTGTGGCTTTATTGTGTTCCTACAAATTCCCAGAGATCTGCAGAGGATCACATACAACACTCTTATGTCCCTCTGTAATGTATAGACTTGTTTGGGACACAAGCTACCAACCTGCATATGAAGGAATTATGTTATAACCACAGTTAATGACCGAGTCACTGGCAGAGAAACAAGGACAGGGCACCCCATGGGAAGTCACAAACACTGCAAAGGGAACTTCTGAGAGCTCTACTTCCAACTCACATTTGCTCTGGAGGACAAACAAGTAAGTGGAGTCTCAGAGAGGTCGAGTTGATAGGAGACAGAAATGGGCCAGGTGTTAGGTTGGAACTCAGACCCCAAAATGGAGTCTACCTGCAGGACCTCAGCTTGGGCAGTAAAGGTAACAGAAACCCAAAAGTGAATGGTATTTTCCCTTTGACTATAAGTGGGAAAGGTCACCAGGTCTCTGGAAACCCAGATGCTTCCTTATCTCCTTTCTTCCCTGGAAGTTTTACCCTCCAGAAAAGAATTCTAGATTAAGCTTGCACCTTTCCTAGATGACATAAAGTCTGATTCCCACCTGTGATTTCTGGAACTATTGCAGAACCCCAGATTTCCTTCCCTAGAATGTGTGAAATCTGGTCCTTTTCATGTAAAAGATCCAAGAGAATCCACATAGCAACCTGTGCAATACTCCATAAAACCCTAACAAAAATCACCCAATGATTTCTCCTCCTTCCTGGAGACTCTCTTCTGTCTGTATAGACAGGAGTCTTTCTTTTTCTGTCAAGCTCTAAAAAACATCTTCTAAAACATACGTTTCACCCTTCTGGTCTGTGAATCTCATTTGTCAAATTCATAAGACAAGTACCCAAGAAGGCCAATTACTCAGTGTGACCATGAGCTTCTGAATCACAGCCCACCTAAGAGCCAAGATAAGGCTCTCAAGGACACCCCAGAAGTCACACATCAAAGTGGCATCCCCAAAGTGACACAGCTAGGATGTTAGGAGAGAGGCCTTGAACCCACGCCTGCCGTCTCTAGGGTACAAGCTGAGGTCTCTCCTTCTTTATCCATTTGCCAGACCCAATCTGCCACTGTATTACGTGGCACCCACCCCCACTTGCCACATTTGCCAGAACCAAGGAATAGTAGGAAAAGTGAGGTGGTGTCTCTTGGGGGTGGGGTGGCTCTCTGGGTGACATCCACCCATCACGCCATGACAGGGACAGGCAGCTGACTGAGGGCACAGGTGGCTGGTGCCTTCTCAGAAAGAGGAGCCACTATGTTCGCAGGGAATAATTCAACTCCAGGAGGCGAGGGCATGGCAAGCCTCACTGGCCCTCCTCCTTTGCCAGGGCAACCCAGGATGTCAGACAACACTGTGGCTGCCTCATTATTGGGCTGCTCTGCCATTGTCCCTGGGACAATGGTTTCCGGCCCTGGCTTTGTGTGGGGCTGCCAGGCGAAGTTATTAACCACAGGCGCTGCCTTTGAGGGACATCCAAGAGAGGGGTGAAAGGTCACCCCGAGCAGCTAGGGGAGCGGAAGTGGGAGGGAGAAGGAGCACAAAAGAAAGGGATGAGCTCCTCTCCCCTTTCTCCTCCCCCACTCCAGAACCCCAAACAGAGTTGGGCTCAGAGGGAAGCTTGGGTGGGGAGGGCATCAGAGGAAGTTCCTGTGGCTGCTACTGTGAAACAGAGGAGGCTGGCATAGGTGCCATCAGGACAGCCCTTGAGGGTGTGAGCCACAGTGCCACGTGTGAACAGGACTGGCAGAGGCTAGGCTTGGAGACCTTTGATTCACTCTGCTGCCCCAGCCTTCCAATGTCCATGCACCATGCCTAGATCGTGCCCACCAGGAGGCCAACTAGGTGCCCACGATGTATTGGTCCTGGGAGAACAGGCCCTTCCCACCACTTTCTGGGTTAGCCAATCCTTCAGCCACCATACAAAGACAGAAGTGAGGTCTAGGGCATCATCGGTTGATTTATAAAAGTATCTCTTGCTGATCATCTATAAATTGGATAAGTAAGGGTTGACTCCAATCTACTCAGCTCTGAGCATCCCAGCTCTCCTGGACATCATCCCTCTGGCTAGTAGCATTTCCAGGTGCCCCCTTTGTGACGGCTCCTGGCCCAGATGCTGGGACTCCTCCTGCCTAGGGACTCCCAGGGCTGTGCTTTGTGTGGCCAACACAGCTGGCTGTTGGGGATAAACAGCTGGAGGGGGGGTGGAAGGAGCTTCCTTTTAACAAATTCATACTGATAAAGTTTCTCTCTCTCTCTCTCTCTCTCTCACTCACTCTCTCTCACACACACACAGCTGCACCACAATCCTACAAATTGTCTATATTAATCTAGTTTTGAACATTCTCCTTGTCTGTCCAAAGACTTCATGATCTTGCTCTCTTCCATAAATGTCCTTCCTGAAACCTCCAGAACGTCAACCCTGGCCCAAAGCTGCAGCTACCCAAGACTGGAACAGCAGATGCGAAGGACTTAGGTTTTATTTTCCATACCTTCCATCCTTTTGGGATTCCAACTCCAAAGACCCCTATGTCTCATGGGATGAACTGCACATTGGAGCAGGACTCAGCTTGGAGACCTGGACAGACAACACCCAGATCTACTTAGGCCCAGTCCTCACTAACACCCAAGAAACCCAAACTTTCAAGACTTTGAAAACAAATTTAAAATCCAAACCAACAACACTAGGAGGGGGTGTGTGGAGGGAGTGGAAAGCAAATGAAATGTTAAAAAAAATTAAGCAATACGTCCTTGCTTTCTCATTAGTAGGAACATGTGAGATGAAGCACGTTATGTTATTAGGCATTCTCTCGATTCAGTAAACACAAGCTGAATAAATTTATAAATATCAGCATTAAGTGAGATTTAACGGGGAGCTGTTTATCTTCTGCCTGTCAGGCAGGAGGCATTGCTTTCCATGTATCACTCGCCAGCCGTGCAGTCTGTGCCTGCCTGCCTGCCTGCCCAGGTAAGCTAGGCTAGAGCCTGCTGCAGCAGGGCCTGGGGGGAGGGGCTGCACCTTGGAGCAGCCCAGCTCAGCTTGGGGGGGGGGGCACATGCAATAGATGTTCAAGAGCTGGTGCTCTGCCAACCCCCCCCCCCCACACACACATCCCAGTCTCTCCAGCAACAGCAAGCATCTGAATGACTTTGAGGATACTATTTAAGCTTGCAGAAACCCCTTGTATATTCCCATCAAAACACAAGTTGAAATTTTAGGCTCATTGTGAAGGATTAAGTGGTGGGACCTGGCAGCCCCTTAAAAAATGATGAAATCCTGAGGGTTTGTGAATGGATTAAGCCATTCAAGGATTAATGGATTATTGGGTTATCTCCACAGTGTTCTCTTCTGTCTCTTGTACGTGTCCCTCTTACCACAAGATGTCCTGTGATATCTTAGGGCTGAACAGAAGGCAAGAAAGATTGGACCTCCAAGATTCTAGAAGCAAGTGCCTTAACCGCTGAGTCATCTCTCTAGCCCCTCTAAGATTCTAGAGCTTCTTAAAAATATTTTTATTTACTTTCAAGTAGAGAGAGAGAGAGAGACAGAGAGAGAGAGAGAGAGAGAAACAGAGAAAGAGAGGGAATGGGTGTACCAGGGTCTCTTGCCAAAGCAAACAAACTCCAGATGCATGCTCTACTTTGTGTATGAGGCTTTATGTGGATACTGGGGAGTCAAACTCAGAGAGTCAGACTTTACAACAAGGGCTTTAACTGCTGAACCATTTCTGCAGTCCCTAGTACTTTTTTGATATCTTTATTATTCATAATTAGATACATAGAAAATCTTATGGTGGAACCCCATTTCCCTCCTCCCTTTCCCCAACCCACTGGGAGCCCTCCTTGTTGGGCTCAAGAGGTAGCCTGGTCCCCTCCCCTTTAAGTGTTGTTGCTGAGGGTGTACAACGTCTCTGGATAATCTTCCCTACCATGGCTCTTACAACCCCCTCTTCCACTCAGTTTCCTGAGTCATGGTGGTGAGTTTTAGGTCTGCTTTATTGCTGAGATCTTAAGTGTCTCTGGACTTCTGCTTTGGGTTGTGTTGGATATCATTGGTGTCTATCTCGATGACCTATTCTGGGTTATCTGACTTGCTGTGATGGCAGGTCTCTTGTTTATCTCACCACGTCATAGGTTTAATTTGGGGCCTACATGATAGGCCAGGGGTGGTTCATCTTTTGCCAGGATGTTGGCCATCATCCCGTATCTTATTGGTGGAGATGGGTTGTCCATGGCTCTCTCACTGCCTTCTGATAAATAGAAACAGAATCTCCATTAGAGAGTGAGATCAGTATAGGCTAAATGAGACACACATTGGTAATTTGGCAAGATTCTATTGGGTATAGCCTCTCTGTAGTTCTCCGGTATTGGGAATTTCCCCTTGGAGCCCAGGTTTTTGGTTCCGATATGATTTTGCCCTGGATCCATATTCCAGTTAAGGGTTCTTTGTCACTAAGTGGATCTCTTGACAATTTGAAAGCCATTGATTACCCCTCTAGGGTTTGGTGTCACTATTGCACAAGTGATCACTTCTTGACTGGCTGATCTCTCCCACAGAGCAGTGTGTTCAGCATTCTCTTGACACAAGTTTGTATTTTGTATCAGTGGTCTTTGCTTTCTCCAAATATTATTGACCAATTTCTCCTGACAGCTCACATAGCACCTACCAGCACTACACATGCTACCATCTGGGAGCTGGTTACCATTCTGCATTTCATAGGGTCTCTCAATGTGCAATGACTTTCTATAGTTTCTTTAGCAATAGGATCTTACCTTTGGCCTGGGGTGGGTATTCAAGAGCTTTGACAGAAGTCTGTCTTATTTTAGGGATCTTATGGGTCTCTTTTTTAAAAATATTTTATTTATTCAGTTTTCAAGCAGAGAGAGAGAGAGAGAGAGAGAGAGAGAGAGAGAGAGAGAGAGAGAGAGAGAGAGCACCAGGGCCACCACCTTGTGGGTCTGGCTTATGTGAGTCCTGGGGAATTGAACCAGGGACCTTAGGCACTGGAAGAAAGTGCCTTAAACTCTGAGCCATCTCTCCAGCCCTTATGGGTCTCTTTGATCAACAGCTCAGTGTGGGAAGAAACCAATGACTGGTCTAGTCCCTAGAACTTTCATTCTTTGTAAATTACCTAGCACAGGGTATTCAGTTATAGTCACAGAAGACTGGTAAGATGCCCCACTTGAAGCATTATGAGATCAGCCCCTACCTCATAAAGCTACAGAATGTGGTAAATGCTCTTGTTTAACAAAAGACAGGCACACAGTGCGTCTACAAGATGGTTTCATTGCTTGCTTCATTTCCAGCACACAGCTCTGGCACATGGAAAAGAGGCTGTGACTGCTGCACTCAGCTGCCCTAGGTGGAACAATACTGAATCAGGTGGAGGGGTGACAGAAGCTGCCACAGGGAGAGCAGAGACTCCAAGAGCCTGGCTGTGTATCCCGGCTCTGCTTGGACCATAGGTTGGACTTTCCATGGATGCCTCCAACAAAGCCTCCATCTCTTCTGTTATAATCTTGGAGTATCTCTAAGACCAAAGATGACCATTGCCTAATGAGTCCATATGTAGTGAGTATCAAGTGTTGGAGGAGGATAAGACCATGAAGGGTTAACAAATAATATTCTGATGATGAGTACAAGGGTCCTAGGTCCTTTTGTAGCACCTATACCCCCACCCTCTCTCTCTCTCTCGCTTGGGCCCCATCTCTGGAATGGAATACTCTGTGTGGGTTCAATGAACCATCAGCCTAGGTTCCAAAGGCCTTCCCAGATCTGCCTCAAAGCTTTCGGTGTCTGTGCCTCTCCTGGACCTCAGACCCTGTCTAACACTCTCTTTACCACCTCACTGTGCACACACTCACACACACACACACACAAAATGGTAATATGAATCAGGTATTCCTCATAAAGTCATGTGTTTTGAATTCCTGGTCTCCGTCTGGATTTCCGTGGGGCTACCAGTGTGTCACAAGATTAACACAGACAATGGGATTGCACCCCTCCATCATCACATTGTAGGCAAGAGGTTTACAACACCTTTCAGCCCATCCCCACAATCACCAACTGAACTTGACATTACTTCCCCTTTCTAATAAGACTGAAAATAAAAACAAGTACTATGTTAGACCCATGAGGGATGGTAGGGATGTCACCAAGGTCTCATCCAGAACATCTGCCTCTTCACTGATAAAGCTACAGTTTGCTCCAGCCCGGAATCCTAGGGACACCGTTGTTATGCTTTCTGGAAGTGCCAGGAATAAAGGTTCTGAGAGCCAGGCTGGAGCCACAGAGAAGAAGCAATAGCTGCTTAGTTAGGTCTTTGGGCGCATGTATGTTGGGTGGTATGGCTGAGACAAGCAGTCAAGGTGAACTCTATCATTAAGCTACATTTATAGAAAGCCAGCTTAGGTTCTCTGTCAGAGGCTTGGGAATAAATGCAGAAATAATGTGAAAATCATATATTCCAAACAAACCGCATGTGAAGCTTTATCATGTCCTAAGGTGCCAGGGGGCCTCATTTGACCTGAAATCGAGCCTAGTGTTAGCTTACTCTCTGTGTCTGCCATGCTCTGGATGACTTAAACAGCAAACATTCATTGCACACACTTTTCAAGGCTAGATGCTGAAGATAAACGACTGATACTTAGGAGGGCCCCTTCCTGGCTTACAGATGACCATTTTCTTGCTATGTCATCACATGCTGAGAAAGTGAGAGCAGTGGGGACTGGGGGGAAACGAGAGAAGCTAAATTCGCTGCTGCCTCTTCTTAGAAAGGCATAACTCCCAGGCTGAAGAGATAGCTTAGTGGTTAACACCTTTACCTGCAATGCAGAAGGACCAGAGTTCAATTCCCCAGTGCCCATATAAAGCCAGATGTGCAAGAGGGCACATGTGTCGGAAGTTCATTTGCAGTAGTTGGAGGCCCTGTGCCCATTCTCTCTCTCTCTCTCTCTCTCTCTCTCTCTCTCTCTCTCTCTCTCTCTCTCGTAAATAAAATATAAAAAAGAAAGGCATAACTCCCACCATGTGAGTTTTACCCTCATACCTAGTTACCTCCATAAGGTCCCTGCTCCAAACACCACCCCATGGGTGTGGTTAAAACTTTAATATATGAATGAGGTGGTGAGGGGACATAAACATGTAGTCCATAGCACTTGTGCCCTTGTGTCTGTCTACATATACCTTTGCAAGCCATGTTTGTTTGTTTTTTTGCTGCTGCTGGTTTGTTTGTTTGGTTAGTTGGTTCTTTGAGATAAGGTCTCACTCTAACCCAGCCTGACCTGGAATTCACTATGTAGTCTCAGAATGACCTCAAACTCACTACAATCATCTTACCTCTGCCTCCCAAGTGTTGGGATTAAAGGTGTGTGCCACACACCAGGCTCCAAGCCATGTTTTTAAAATATTAGCCTGGGGAATCCAGTGTAGACCACACATCCCAAGGCCCCAGTATGCTTACTGTAAATGTGGGATGTCACATTAATGGCAATAAGCCACATTTCATTGGGCTGATCTCACCCTCTCTTTACAGATCCTGGTCATATCCAAAAGCCATGAATATTTTCAGAAGTCTCAGGATCATTTCACAAACAGAGCCATCATATGAAAAATAAAGACTGAGAAAAGATCTGGTATATAGCTCGGTGGCAGGGTCCTTGCCTAGCATCAGCAAGGGCCTGGCTTGTGTTTGGGATATCTTACAGATCAAGGAATGAGTTGGCAACAAGGACATTCTGAGAAGAAGTCATAAGTTGAATTGGATTTCCCCAAAAAGATTTCTAGTATGTGAGCTTATTTACAACTAAGGTCTGAACTGATATAATCAAGTTAACATGAGATCACCAGGATGGGTCTTCTATCCAATGTGGAGTGTGCTCTTGTGAGAGAGAAGAGAATGCCATATGAAGACAGAGGCAGAAGCAGAGGCCACAGCTCAGATGCCAGCAGGAAACTCCTGGAGCTCCAGAATCGGGCATAGCAGAGGAGTGTACTCCCTAGGCCATCCTAGAACACACGCCCCTGGCAATGCTTGATTTTGTGCTGCAGCTCTTCAGAACTGTGAGAGAATGCATTTCTTCTGTCCTGAGCCGCCTACCTTGTCGTATAGGCAGTGAGTTTGACTTGATACAAATTTCCCTGTGAGGCGATAGAGTTAAATACTGTTAGTGAAAGAGATCTTTGCATTCTGCTATTCACACTCTCCTGTAATTCTTTCTCAAGTTATATCAAGGTCAGAACTTCTAGAGAACTTGAAGATTCAAAACAATAGAAGAATGGGTAATGGAGCATCCACAGGACAGAAAAAAATTGAAATAAAAATCCAATGACACATTTAGGGTCGAAAACAGAGAGGGACAGTTTGTGATCTGGCGTCAGGGATCTTAGCCTAGATTCTTTAGAAGACAGAGTCTGAGGCAAGGGTTGAAGTCTCAGCATTCTAGAGGGAGGAAGAAGATGAGAAAGGAATGAATGTGGAACGAGGGAAGATGCAAAGCCCTGTGACTAAATGCATTTTGAACTTAGTGGCAACTTCACGAGAAGCTCCAAAGATACGTAAGAGTTCTCTCGAGAAACACTATATAGATATGGATATAAACATGTGGATGGTGCTCTCTCATTAGTAGATTGGTAAAAGACATAGATAAGTGATAGCTACAGAGATAAGTGATAGATAAACCAAGAAATTCATCCAAAGGAATTGGTTCATGCAAATTTAGATGCTAAAATGTACCACATTCTGACATTTACAAGCTGGAATATCAGGAACATCAGTGGTATAGACACTGTCCACGTCTTGAATTTATTTCCACAACGCAAGGGAGAGCACTGTGCCTTCTATGACCTGCTTATTCAAAGGTAAATATGATTCATATACTGTCCCATAGGCATACCCGGATATAAGGGGTATCCAGATAAGATGGACACCCCACAGCCTAATCAAGCTGACACATAAAATTAGCATGGCAGACACAGAGCAGACTGTGTGTGAAGCATGACTTCTTGCTATATTGGACTTCTCTATAAGATTTCCAGGGAGAAAACACACCCTGAAGAGTCTACCAGGAGGTGGCAAACTCATCTCATGATCTCTTCCAGTCTCCCATTTCCCAGCAATCAGGAGATAACCCCAGTAAGCAATGGTTCCTGCAGCTCTGGGTCATAGTACCCAGTCTTTAGTCCCATTGTGTGATGGAGTCCAGGGGTAGAGGAAAGGCCAAGCATAGAGAGCACCAGACCCAAGAAAGAATAGAGACAGTTGAGAGAGCTCAAGAAAGCACACAAAGTTTCTGTCCAATATATCAAGAAAAAGAAAGAAAGAAAGAAAGAAAGAAAGAAAGAAAGAAAGAAAGAAAGAAAGAAAGAAAGAAAGAAAGAAAGAAAGAAAGAAAGAAAAAATGGATGGAGATATGTCTTTTAAAAAACAAATTATATGAGTTGAAAAGATTGGCTTTCAATGGTTATTGATGTTACAGGAGAGAGAGAGAGAGACAGAGAGACAGAGAGACAGAGAGACAGAGACAGAGAGAGAGCGCTCAGGTAAAATGCTGTGAGGAAATGCAATGGTAAGCCCAAAGCCTTAGGAGATACAATAAATCAAAAATGAATAATATGGGCCCATGATAGATGCCACATTAAGGAATCATAAAAAGTGAGAACTAGACGTTAGAAATCACTTTCCTCAATATTTTTGCTTTAAAGATAAGGCAACCAAGCCCACAAAAGGCGGGTAATGTCATGCATAAGTTTATAGAACTTGTTAGTGGACAAATACTTCCTCAATACCTCTCTCTTTCTCTCTCTCCCTAATTTTTATTTATTTATTTATTTATTTATTTATTTATTTATTTATTTATTTGCAACCAGAGACAGACAAAGACAAACAGACAGAATGGGAGCTCCAAGACCTCTAAGCCACTACAAATGAACTCCAGATGCATGGACCACTTTGTGCATCTGGCTTTTTTAATGTGGGCACTGGGGTATCGAACTAAGGTCTTTAGGCTTTGCAGATAAGCTCATTAATCACTAGAAGCGTTTTAAAAGCATGATGGTTAACCTTCTTCCCAGATACCCATACCTATGAAGACTCACCTAAGGTTGTAATCTGTATATTTCTCCACCTAGTGGCACCTGTCTGAATTACAGGCAGAGTCTGACCAATAAAAAGAATTCTCTGAAATGGTGTCTCGGAATCCCAGAAAGAAATCTGAAATAGAGACCTTCTTCACACGGCCAGACTAGCTTCTCGTGGACTTGCCTTAGTGCTCATGACTTCAGTGTGATCGTTGCCCCTTCTTCCCCAGTGGTACCCTCTCTGAAGTTCCTTTATCTGTAAAAGGATACAAGGAACAAAAGGGGAACTAAAGCATGTGTGAAGTTCTGCTGGTAGCTGACCTCACATTCTTTAAAGAAAGCCAAAGTGACACATGGAAAGAGCACTCAACACATTCTCACACTACAGGGACTGGCCTTCCCTCACTGAGACTACCCCTCAATGGGCTCTCTTTTCCTTTTCTTCTGAAAAGGGGGTCTCACAAAGTTTGCGAAGTTCCCCACTGCCATTTCTCAGAAAATCCGTGTGCTCACCCCTTATGAATGACCCTTGTCTCAACCAGAATTCCAGCCAAAGGAGGAGAAAGCATCTTGAAGCCCAAGGAGAGCCACTGCTGTCTCCCCACTGGCTTCTGGAAGGATTCCCTCGAGGAATTTGATTGCAGTCTTGATGCAACCTCGATATCAGTGCAAAGTTTGTGTTCAAAGTTCAAGTTAAAAAGTTAGGAAAGTCCAAGAAGAAATTGTGTTTTCATTAGCAGGAGAATATGTTCTGAGAAGTGCTCTTGTGGAGAACAGAAGCTTTCAGAGAGGTAGGAAAATTCCAGTGATTTGGGGCCTTTAGATGACTGCATTCATACCTAGGTATGCTAGCTAGTCCACCATAGCCTCACTCTGTCCATCTATAAAACAGATCACCACTATCCTCATCCACTGCTCAGTTGCTTATAAGAAAGATATAGAAGCATGCTATTTTAAAGTTCTCTGGGGAACTTAGTTGATACTATTATTACACACACACACACACACACACACACACACACACACACGGGGGGGGGGGAGAGTCTCCCAGTATGTCACTGTTTGATCCAGGTGTCCCCCACAAATGAATGTGTTCTGATTGATCAATCCTCAGCAGATGGCAGTTTGGGTTTTACAACCTTGCTGGAGCTATGTTGTTGGGGACGGGCTTATGGGGTTATAAGCCAGCTTCCTCTTGCCAGTGTTTGGCACACCTTCCTGCTGCTGTTTGCAGTGCTGTGGAGGAGTTGATGTCCACCCCTCTGCTCATGCCATCGTTTTCCCGGCCAGGATGGAGTCTCCCCTTGAGTCCATAAGCCAAATAAACTCATTCCTCCACAAGCCGCTTTTGCTTGGGTTCTTTCAGCACAGCAACTAGAATGATGACCACAAAACAGTATAAGAAAAGATTTGTAGTAAGGAATCAGTGCTTATCAGAGAAAGAAGCCTATTAGCTCCTCCCTTTTCTCCATTATTGGTTAAGAATCAGGCCACCAAGCTACTCTTGTCTCTCTTCCTGAGACAGGGAAGGGAAGGAGGGAGACAAGAATGGGTGGTTAAGAGGCTTGAAGGAGACTACCCAGACAAGCTCAGCACCAGGAGGTACAGGTGATGAGTGAGAATCCTGCACCTTGTCTTCTGGTTATCACAGCAGGAACACAAAGTCCCATCTCCTCACGTCCATGCTTCCTCTTTTCCCAAATGGTAAGAGACTATCTGTCCTAGGTTCAAGCCCCTGCCTTCCAGGCACCATCTGTATGAGGTTGGTGAATTTGCCTCAGTTTTCTATTATCAGAATCTTTTCACAATTTTGAGAAACTGAGAGAGTTTTTTTTTTTTTGAGGTAGGGTCTCACTTTAGTCCAGGCTGACCTGGAATTCACTATGTAGTCTCAGAATGGCCTCGAACTCAAGGAGATCCTCCTACCTCTGCCTCCTGAGTTCTGGAATTAAAGGTGTGTGCCACCACATCCAGCTGAGATCTTTTTGCTGTTTTTGTTGTTTTTTGTTTTGAGGCAGGATATCGCCCAGGCTGGCTTCAGACTCATAATCCTTCTGCCTCAGCCTCCCAAGTGTTTCTAGTGCTTGGATTACAGATGTATTTTATCATTCCATTGCTCCAAAAATCTTAATTGAAAGGGAAAAGAGGAGGACTGAAATTGTAGCTCAATGATGGAGACCTTGTCTAGCATGCCAAGGCCCTGGGTTTATTCCCCAAACCAAAGAAGGAGAAAAAAACTAGCAAGGGTCTGAGTCCAGCCCTGAGTTTACAGCATGTTTCCCTCTGTACCCTAGTTCTCACTGGAGTGAAATCTACCTGCAGCTTTTAACTACCCTCCTCCATCAGGGTTCTTTGTGCTGTCTTCAATACACATTTCTCCTCAGTAGTTTTGAGTTCCTTCAGCCAGGTGTTATGACTTGTCCTTCCTTCTTGTCATGAAATATAAGAACTCAATCCAGCATCTGACACATGTAGGTGATCATAAAATCCATGCCTACCTTGTGCATCCAGGCATATATGTAGGACCATCCCTGTCTTTAAGGACTACCATGGTCTGTAGGCATCTGTTGTAATGGGAGACTAAGCCCCCTTTGCTGTTGGCAGAGCCAGGCTGGACCACAAAGGTGCTGGAAACTTAACAGTTCCCTGCTGGTTAGCAGTGACAGACATGGTGTGCAGAGTCTCAGGAGTGGCTCAGGGAATGTGGGTGTGCTTGCTTGGCTGGGTGGTCCAAGTCGTGGCACTGCACTCTGTTAACCTCGTGGTTCTTTCTGACACAGAGGCTGAATAAAGAGATGCATACTGTGCAAATGAAGGCCAGTGTCATGGGAAGTTAAGTACTTTCAATTAAAGGAAGGCACCTAAAAACCCAGCAGTGGGAAGAGGAAACTGAAGCAAGTACCTGCAGAGGTTCCCCAAAGCCCTGTCGCTCCCCACTTATCCTTCCCCTCACCTGTATCAGGCACAGGAGGATGGGAAGACACTCGACCCCTAGGCATTAGGGAATAGGAATGACATCCTGGAAAAGAGGGGACTTTCTGCTTTCTGGGTAGGACACAAAGGAGTTAGTCATCAACCAGGCAAGTGAGAACAACAGTCAGCTCTCCCAGGACTGCCAGCACCTAAGCCTCTCTGCTGCCAGAATGACAATTCTAAGCAAAGCCAAGAATGGAGCAAAGTGCTTTCAGAGCTCTGTCACCACCACCACCACCACCACCACCATCATTCCTAAAATTTCCACAGCTCTGTGCCATGATCTGCATTTCATTGATCCTCACAACATAGGACACATAGATGTCCTACATTATCCCCGTTTCCAGGCCTCCAAGGGAGCTGTTCACCTACAAGCGAATGGCAGTTAACCCCATAGTCAATGGCATAGAGAAGTCTCTAAGGCTGTCCAACTCCAAAGTTCAAAGTCACAGGACCCTTTTACTTAGGAATAAGGACACCAAGAATGATTGATTAAAAAAAAATTTGGTCCCCACAGCACCTTGGACAGCACCTAACTCATTGTACAGACAAAGAAGGTGTAAAGTCCTACCTCCCTTCACATGTCAGGGTGTATGTGTTCCCATGAAAGATGACCCTGGGGAGACAAAACATGGAACAATAGCATCATATGATGGACCCCAACTACCAGGGTCATGTGCAAAAGCAGCCTGGGCGCCTAGGCATTGGGCTCTAGACCATTGTCTTTCCATCAGGTCCTTCCATTCCTCTCATTTCTTTCTGCGACAAAGCAGAACTGAGATCTCGGAACCCATGACAAGTCTATAAGACCCAAAGTGACCTGCAGTTGGTCTTAAACTCCTCCAATCAGACACTCTTAGCACTCGCTACCTGCCAAGATGCACCTCTTAGCACTCGCTACCTGCCAGGCACTCGAGAATCCTACACCACACAAGGGAATATTCATTATGCGCCTGCTTTGTAGAATTCAAGTTGTTGTGGCCAAGCTGAATGCTACTTTACCATGCCATATCCCTGAGTGCCACCCACACTCTAAGCCATAACCTAAGTAAGGTGGGGCTTTCTTATAGCTGCTAAATGACCCAATGGAGAAGAACCTACCAGTGAATGCCATCATCAAAGCTATGCAGGACTCCTCAAGTCCAAGATAGCCAGTGCTCCTTTGTTGTATAAGGCAATATTTTGCATATTTCACTCCACTTAAGAATATCTCTAGCCCAGTGTGGTGGCGCATGCCTTTAATCCCAGCACTCGGGAGGCAGAGGTAGGAGGATTGCCATGAGTTCAAGGCCACCCTGAGACTACATAGTGAATTCCAGGTCAGCCTGGACTAGAGTGAGACCCTACCTTGAAAAAAAAAAGGACATCTCTGCCAACATCCCCATTAGATAGATGAGGAAACTAAGGCTTGGAGAACTTAGGTGGCTTGCTTGAGGCCACTTCCCTTTCAAGTGGAAAAGTGGAACAGCTCCTTTCTGGCTCAGCCTGCATTTTTATGGAAGCCCCCTCCCCCCATTCTTGCTAAGTTCAATCAAAGTCACCCAGAGTTCAGTAGCTTTAAATCCTTTCCTAGGGGCCTGCTAAGGACAAGTTCTATGAAGGAAGTTTCCCTTCCCAGAATGGACAGTGACAATGGAGATTTCTGGAACTAGTCACACATAAGGAAAACCTTTGTACTTCTAACACTCAGCAAACTTTGCCATCCAAAACAAATGTCGAAGGACAATGGTCAATTTCAAAGCACCACCAATGGTCCTGTCAGTGTCTGCCACTTCTCAGTGGGGCTGAGCTGAATAAAGATGGAATTATTTCTTCATTTTCCTGTCGCCTTTCCCCCCACATCTCAGAGCAGGCCAGCCAAAGTAAGTGAGGATCTCAGAAGAGACCTCATCCTCCCCAGGTTGATTTGGACAACATCCTCCTGTCTGTTTGGAGGCCCAGCACATTAGAGTCCCAGATGAGCTGGCAGTACTGGAATGGGGTGTGGCTTGGCATGAGGACCTGTGTGTTTAGCACAATGACCTGATTGTGCAGGTTGTTCCAACCCAGCAGCGCTCCAGTGGTCACATGTACCCTGGGCAGCAGGTGTTAGAACCTTTGCCCAGAGGTTTGTAGCCATCAGTGGCAGGACTGAGTGCCTGAGAGGAGAGAGATCTGGCTATCTTCCCATTGCCCCTGAGGTCTGTGTCCAGTACCACCCACATGTTATTCAGAGGATCTTCAGTCCAAAGAGAACAACATAAGGAAAAGAGAGGCATTCCCAGGTAAAACGTTACAGACTACTTCGCTCGTCCTCCTGCCACTAGCTGCCAAGAACAGGTGAGGGTGTTGCAGCGTTGAGCCTCCAGTTCTGTGTTTATCTTGTTAACTGCTTTGTACCCAGTGCCTAACATGACAGCATCACAATGAGGTCACTGTGTTGCCCTGGTCACTCACACTTATGCTAAGAAACACTCTTGCAAGCATGTGTTTATCAAGTATGCCTGTGTGTCAGACACTGTCCCAGGCACTGAAGACTCAGAAATAAACAAAACCGATAAGAAACCTCAGCCTTCAGGAAACTTACCTGCTGGGGGAGGGAAGAGGTGCTAAGAAATTAATATACAAACTGCATGTCACATGCTAAAGAGAAAGGAAACCATGACCAGGATAAAAAGTGGAGGAGAGAGGAAGAGACTGCAATAGTGGGGCTGGAGAAGAATTCACCGAGGTAAAATCAGATTCCAGACTTGGAGGTGAGGGAGTGAGCATCAGTTTAGGTGGGGAGCAGAAGCAGCAAGTAGCTCCTCCACAGAAAGAGGACTGAGCCTGCGTGTCAGAGAATGCAATGCTGCCAGGAGATCTGAAGAAACATGGAAGAGGCGTATAGAACGAAATGGAAGAAGGAGGTGGAACCATGGGATGTGAGGAGCATTCGTGACCCAATAGTACTTCAAAAGCCATTGGACAAACTTTTCTTTTCATTTTGTCCTAAGTGAGCTAGGGAGCCACTGACTTTGGCATGGAAATAGAATCTCACAGTTGCTGTAATAATAGATATATATATATATATATAGCATATATAACATGTATTATATATAATACATATATATGCATACATATTGTGATATTGGCATGGTGCATCATTGTATAGTAGATACACAAAGCATTATGGAGTAATGTACACATGTCTGACAAATGTATTAAAAGTGATCATGGACATACGATGGTTCTTATTCCTTGTGATGCATTATGGAAGTCAAATGTCTTGTTATGAGTTTTGAAGCAGTTCTACACACATGCTGATTCATAAGAGCCAACCCAATGGGATAAAAATAGAAGCTGTGCTTAAGCACTTTTTATTGAAAAGGAGAAGACATTGTATGTGGATAATATAGGATTTGATCAAGATGCAAATCTAGGAAGTGTTCTTCCTACTCCTCCTGTGTAGAGACAGAGAAACTGAGGCCCAGGTCTGTCAAGTAATCATTCCCAGATACCAGAACCCTTTCCCCAGCCTGGAAACATAGTTTCCTGATTCTCACCAAGGATTTTTTTTTAATTGTCCATGATGGTTAATTTTAATTGCAACTTGATAGTATTTAGAATCACCTACCAGACACACCTGTAGGCTTCCTGTGAAGGCTTTCCAGAGAGGATTAACTGAGGCGGGAAGACCCATCCTGAAGAAGGGCAGTACCATTCCATTGTAATCCTGGACTCAATGAAAAGGAGAGAGCAAGCTAAGCACCACCAGCTCTCTCTCTCTCTCTCTCTCTCTCTCTCTCTCTCTCTCTCTCTCTCTCTCTCTCTCTCTCTCTCTCTCTCTCTCTCTCTCTCTCTCTCTCTCTCTCTCCCTTCCTGACTGTGGAACACAGAACACAATGCGACCAGCTGCATCATGCAACTACCTTGCCCGCAACAATGAACTGTTCTCTCAGACTATGAGTCTCAAAATAAACCCTTCCTTCCTAAAGCTGATCTTGTCGGGGTATTTTGTCACAGCAACATGAAAATGAATTAATTGATTTATACCAAAGGCTAGAAACCTTTGTAAAAATTTTAACTTCATCCTATTCAGGTCGTCTCTAGCGCTCAGCCGCAGTGATGTGATCATGGTTCAAATTGCAATGGAACTTAAAATCTAAGACCACAAGCAACTCAGACACACAACCTTCAGTTCATCTATGGCCATCTGGGTTCCAAAGAAGTATCTGCAGCATCGTCCTGGAGGGCCTGGTCTGACTGACTTCAAACATTGAATGTTTATGGTGATAAGTGCCATACCTGCCAATAGGATTACGCCCAAACTCTGAGTTCAGCACAGGACCTGGAAAGGCAGAGTAGGGCTAGCACTAACATTCTGCCTGGTCTTTAGAGGAGGAATATTCTGAGAGAGAGAGAGAGAGAGAGAGAGAGAGAGAGAGAGAGAGAGAGAGAGAGAGAGAGAGAGAGAGAGAGAGAGA
>PVHP010006559.1:0-30655 GCA_004024765.1 Zapus hudsonius | reverse complement strand
ACTTCCATCACCACCCAGTCCTGCAGTGAGTCAAAAGCTGACTATGGGGCTGGGGCAATAACTCAGTAGATAAAGTGCTTGCTGTGCATAGAGATCATGCAATGCTCAGAATGCATGTAAAAAAAAAAGCCCAATGTGGGGGCATGTGTTTATCATCCCAGTGTTGGAGAAGTGGAGACAGATCCTTGGGGTTTGCTGGCTAGCCAGTCTAGCCTAAATGATGAGCTCCAGACCAATGACAAACCCTGTCTCAGAAAAAGGATGGACAGAACCTGAGGAGTGACACTCAGAATTGTCCTGGGACCTCTATGAGCACACTCCTGTCTGTGTGTGCGAACACACACACACACTCACACACACACACACACACACACACACACACAGAGAGAAGCACACAGGCATGGGGAGCACAGAGGCTGCCGCATGGAGTCCTGGATGCTCAGAAGAATGGGCTCTGGGCTCTGACCAGAAGGAATCAACTGGGAAAATATAAGACTGGGAGTGAGTGGGGAGGCTGAGTGTCCTGGTGTTGGCATAAAAAGTATATCTGTGAACATTCAGGGGTTCAGAAGGAACCCATGCCCATGTAGGTGTAGTGTTAAAGGGGGTCAATCCTAGGATGTGCATGTAGTGAGTGTGTGGGATGTGCTGTTTTTGGATGTGGTATGATACATTAGTGTATGGCAGATATGTATGGTAGAGTGTGTGGTGGGATTGTGCGTATGGTATTTCAGGGTGTGTAGCATGGCTCTGATGAAGAATGCTGGATTAGATCACAAGTGTTTCTATACTGTGTCTGTTGTTTGTGTTAGGATATGTATGATGTGTGTGAGGTGGGGTATATGTAATAGGGGTAGTGTGTACAATATGTGTATGGTGGTGTATGGTAGGGGGTGAGGTATGTGTGCTGGGGTGTATGTGGTAGAGTATGTGTGTGGGTGTGTGTGGGGTGTGGGGTGCCATGTAGGTAGTGGAGAGGTGTGTTATGTGTCTCGTGGTATGGTGGAGGAGGATGGGGTGAGGTGTATATGCATGGTGGTGTGTGTTGTGTAAGTAGTATTTGTGATGTATGTGATGTGTGGTGGAGCTGTGAGGTGCTTTGAATCCTAAAGCTGAGATCATATACTAAATTCAGTAACCCAGTGGGAATCACAGGGGGTTGATGGGTTCCCTCTCCTCCTTCATCAACAGGAAGCAGTCAGGATGCTCTCAGAGTCACCATCATTTCTGAGGAAGGACACCCACCTTGAGCTACACTGCCTGGGAGCTGGCCTCCAATCTATAAGAGACAACCAAGAGAAAATTCCATCATGCTTGTGAGAAGACCATCCCCAAGGTGCCCCACTGACCCAACAATTCCACTTCTCATTTCCCATTTCTCCAATAAAATATGTATACACACTGGTTTCAGTGCCCAGCACAGGCCGAGCAGAACCTCAGCAGAGGCTCAGCAAGTCTTACAGACAGATTGGGCATGGGAGTGCACACCTATAATCTCATTACTTGGGAAGCTGATGTATGCAAGAGGGTCATGCATGAGAGTCTACCCTGAGTTACATACTGAGTTTCAGACCAGTCTGGGATATATAGCAAGACTTTTTCAAGAGAAAGAGAAAGAAAGAAAGGAAGGAAGGAAAGAAAGAAAGAGGAAATGGAAGTAAGGGAGGAAGGGGAAGAGAAGAAAGAAGGGAGAGAAGAAGAGGAGGGAAGAAAAGATAAAAACAAAGTCAGCATGATACTATTTATTCTAAAACACTCTTAAACAAAGGTCATGATTTTTAATAGTAACTGATTTATGTTTATAAACAGAAAGGTCTTAGAAGGGTAAATATCAAATATATAAGAAGTATTCCTTGGGTTGGGGGCTATAAGCAGGTGAACATTAATCATTATGATTTTAATTACTTATGATACATTTCATGTATATATTAAATTAAAAAGCAAAGCCTGGGTGTGATGGCTCACATCTGTAATTCCAGCACTTAGGAAGCCGAGGCAGGAGAATCTGGCCAGCCTGGGCTACATGAGACAAAATAAATGAATGAATGAATGAATAACAGAAGATATTCCATATTCTCAGCAAACCTCAAAGAATTCTGCTGGGTCTGACTCTGTATAGCTCAAAGTTGAACTGAAAGAATTTCCTGGCACACAGGGATGGCACCTGACATTGGCGATTCCACTATCCAGAGTCGCATGCCTCTGGAAGCAAGGAGCATTCTCTGGGGGAGATCTGCTCTTTAGTCAGTCCCACTTGAGACATAGCCTGGTAGGTGAGACAATGGAGCAGGTTCTATCCAATGATATAGGCGTGAGGGTTGAAAGACAGAGGCTTGAGCCTTGAGTGCAGGCTCAGACATCCAGAAGAGGTAGGGGAGAGGCAAGCAACTCATACACACCCATGACATCTTGTACTTAGTCCTTTTGCACTGGAGTGAGTCTGGGGGAAGGAAGTGATTTTACTTAAAAAAATCTCACAGCAGACAGGATCAAACATAAACTGACTGAGAATGTGGGCAAAGCCAACCAAAGTCACCAGGACTCTAGCACTCTGCATGAAGCTCTTTTTTTTGGGGGGGCGGCGGTTTGGGAAAAGAAAAGAAAATTGTACCTTACAGGAAGATGACTAAAAACAGAAAGAGTTTTAGCCTGAAGTTTAGAAAAATGCACAGGCTGGATGGGGAGATGGTTTGGTGGGTAAAGCACTTGATGTACAAGTGTGACAACCTAATTTTGGACCTCTAGATGCCAGATAAAACTGAATGCTGGGCTGGAGAGATGGCTCAACAGTTAAGGCACTTGCCTCCAGTGCCTAAGGCCCCGGGTTCAATTCCCTAGGACCCACATAAGCCAGACCCACAAGGTGGTGGCCCTGGTTTTCTCTCTCTCTCTCTCTCTCTCTCTCTCTCTCCTCTCTGTTTCAAAATGAATAAATAAAAAAATATTTTAAAAAAACTGAATGCTGTAGCAAAAGTCTATAATCCCCTCCCTACAGTGACCCATGGCAAGATGAGAGAGAGAGAGAGAGAGAGAGAGAGAGAGAGAGAGAGAGAGAGAGAGAGAGAGTGAGACAGAAGAATCCTGGAAGCTCATGGACCAGCAATTCTGTCACTCACAATGCTAAATAACAAGCTGCTGCTTCAAACTAGATGGAAGGCTAGATCTGACACTTGGGCTGCCCTCTGACCTCTGTTGGTGGGGTAAATGCACCAACACTCACACATACAACACACACACACACACACACACACACACACACACACACACACACACATACACACACACGTGGGTGATTCATTCTCAAACAAATGAGTCCTGTGCTTTGCAAGTAAGTATTGCAGGAGCTCAGGTGGGGGGGGGGGGAGGGATGCACTACACAGCGTGATTTGATTGTCTTTTCATTATTATTTCTCTTACCAGTCTCTGTGAGAGCAACTGTTGTAGTTAACTTTGTGTTGCTTGAACAAAACACTTGAACAGAAGCAGCCGATGGGAAGCAAGGGTTTATTTTTGGCTCATAGTTTGAAGGGCAGAGTAATGATGGCAGAGCACAAGCTGGACATCATGTCTTGCCACAGTAGCTGTCAGAAAGCAGCAAGAGTGAGCAGAGCTCTGACAAGGGAGAAGCCAGGCTTTGACACCCTATCGCCTGCCCCTAGGGATCACTTCCTCCAGAGAGGCTCCATCTCCCAAATTGCTACAGCTGGAAACCTAACATTGAAGAGACACAAGTTTATGGGCAATGTGGTAGTTTTGAGTAAACGTCCCCCAATAAAATTTATTATAATTGTGTTTATTAACCTGCTAATTGTCTCCAGGTTTCTGGCTTGAGGAAGTGTCACCTTGGCCTAGCCTCCTGGGGACTGGCCCTTTCTAAATTGGATGCAAAATACTAGGGATAGATTAGCAAAAGAAAAGCCAAAACCCCAGGTCTGGCAGTTCTGCATTTTGTGAATTACAATGTGCTTGTTTGCTTGCTTGCTTCTGGAGGTGCTATCTCTCTCTCTCTGCTTATTTCTGTGACAGGAAGCCAGCCTTTTTCCTTAACTTCCCCTGAACATGTTAGTTCAATAATAAATGCTTTCCTCCCCCAAATTGTGCCTTGTTTGGAGATTCATCCCAGCAGCGTGTGACTGACTACGAAGGGGAACATCTGATTCAACCCACACCAATGAAGCACAATTCTCCTCATTACACGCCAAGTCTATTCCCAGTTCTATGGTGTCTCTGAATTACAGAAATGCTCTGCTTAATTTTCTAGCTTATTCCAGTAGCTTTCTTGGTGTTATTATGGCTATCCATGCCCTGACACACATTATGACAAAGACAGGGCAGTGCCAGACCAGGCATTAGAAGGGTCTGAGATCATATCCAGATTCTACCATTCAACAATTACATGATCTAGAACAAGCTATAGAGGGCCCAGGTCTGGCTGCACTGGGTGCTATGAAAAATAAATGGGACTACCCCTAAGGTACTCAGTCTTACTGGCATTTAGTAATGCTTGGCAAGTAACAGTAATGGGAACTGTAATTAGAAGTAAATGCTTTGTGGGGCATTCCTCAAGCTGATGGTGTGTCCACTCTGGTGTGGAAGCCATAGTACCAAGGAAGGTCATCAGAACAGAAAGAAGAAAATGGGTTCCAAGACCTCACTCAGAATTCATCCTTCTAACATGAGGCGGAGGCTGTTCCATCTGCATTCCACTCTATCAGGTACACATGGCAGATAACAGAGGAGTGAACAAAGCTCCCTAGATTGTTCTACTTAAAATATGCCAGAAGTCTTTCAGGGGGTAAACAGAAAGTTAGGAGCAAGGGGCAGGTTAATCTTCTAAGTCTTCTTTATACTTCAACTTCTTCCCGACTCCTTTTGTGCAATCCCCAACTACCAGTGTCTCTGGTCCTTTTGTCAGGATCCTGGGCACTCGCTGCCAGAGGCTGGGGAGTGGACAATACTCTGTCATCCATGCCAATAGCATGAAACTTGGGCATTCTAGGCCCACACAGAGCAGAGCCGGCCCTGGGCCTGGGTTTTTTCCTTGGCACTTCCCCAAGAACAGCTGTCAGAAAGGCAGCCCACTCTGTGCCCTGGCAAGGCTGGAAAGATTCCTGAGTCCTGAATCCTGCTGCTCTGGGATGGACCAAAGGGACCTGGCCAGGGAAGGGAATTCTTGTCTGGTGAGCTGCTCCATCAGCTCCTGAGGCAGAGATGTTTTCACACCAATGGGGTCTGACCTCACCCTGATCACTCCCTGGCTTCCAGAACCTTCCTTCCTTTTGGGAGATGTAGATGCTGGGGAGAAAGAAGAAGCCCTCTGGGGTAAGAAATGTCTATCATGTAGGGCAATGTCTGGGCCACTAGAACTTATTTGGTCCTGCCAGCAGAGTCCCTGGTCATGTTAGCTTGTGTACATTCAGTTTTCTCACTTGAAAAACACATTGCAAAAAAGACCTACCTCGTTATTTGTAACTTTAAAACCATTATTACCAGAGAAAAAGAAATAGGTACCCTCTGTTCACCTTGATCCAATCCCATCACTTTCCTTGCTGTTTCCACAGGGAGGATTTTTCCTACTCAGCCCAGAAGCACCAAGCTCTCCTCCAGAAGCCCATGTGGATGCTGCCAAGGGGCTACAGGGTGGGCAAAAAGCCCAAGGGACACGTGCCAGGTCACATCTCCAAACCTACCCAACTGGACAAATGCCACGGGTGGCTTTTTCCAAACTGCCTTCCCAGCCAGTGGCCCCTCTCCATTCACCTGCCAGACCTGTATTTCTATTTCTATGTTTTGAAAGCTTGTTGGTGGCTGTAGGGGGGAGGAAGGGGTAGAGTAATTAATGATTGATTCTGAGGCACAGCCACCAGGAGGCTCCAGGGCAGGCTGCCAACCATTTCCTGAGTGTGAGGACCTGGTAGAAATCCCCATATAGCCATGACAGGATTGGGCTTGTCCCTGAGGGGAGAGAGAGATGTAGAAAGGTTTGGGTGCCCTGAGAGCTTCTGCCCTCCGCAAAGCAAACCCAGGAAATCTTCCTGCTGGAAGAGGTCACAGCACTGGTTGGTCCTCCACTCTGGCTGGCTCTCTCCTTCAGCCATGATCTCTGTTCTCCTCTTTTTAGGTCGAAGGGCATTCACTGCTCCTCTCCAGACACCCTCACCTCTCCGTGGTCTGCCCCTACCCCTGCAGTCACAGTGCATGCTCCCTGGCCCTTTTCTCTGTAAAGCTCTCTCCCAGTAGTTCAGGCTGTTTTGGAAAAACTCACCATGCTTTGGGGAAGGATTAAAGGAACCGACTTCTACTGCAAAATGCTTAGAGGAGTTTTAACTCTGCCCTTCTTAGGCATATTGCCCCTGCCTTTGTTGTCTAATAATAATTAACTTTTGTACCTAGCTAGTTTTCAAAGGGCTTTCACATTCATAATTCTATTCATCATCATAACAAAGCTGCAAGGTAGGCCCTATCCTCTTACCCCCCCACCCCGCCCCTCACTCCCAACACCAGCATCCACAATCTGTTAAACAGCAAATGAAGGCTCAGAGAGAACAGTCCCATTACACACAATCAGGGCAGAAACACCTTCTAATTTGAAGTACAGATTGCAGTGGCGGAGGGGTCCTCCTAAAGAGCACACTGGGGTCTCTGGTTGGATTGGAGACTTGCTCCATGGGAGCCTGGTACTGAAAACCTAGTCAGAAGCCTATAGCTGGGGAGGTCATAAGCCCCAGAGATGCCCTCTAAACACTTATGTTTAGGCCCATATATTGATGCTACTCTCGCTTTTGGTTAGAGACGTTTCTCTTTTCAGATGGCAATGACCACTAGGGTGACTCAAAACTCACCAAAGTGCTGAGAAAAAGTAACAGTGGAGTGTTCAGCACTAAGTGAGACATCTCTATTAGACCCCTCTGAGCTCAGGGTCCATTGCAGAAGAGGTGTCAGAAAGAAGGTCAGAGTCAAAGGAAGCGTGGACTGCTGACAATGCTGTCTGCCACACAAAATGACCTCACTACCTACACAAGACCTTTAGAACAGGAGGAAAAAAATGATGACATCAAAATAAAAGAGAGACTTATTGGAAAGAAGAAGGGATTCAATGGAGGGTGGATTTTGGTGGGGGAAATGGAGGAGGCTAAGAGGGAATTATCATGGTTTATTATATATACTTATAGAAGTTGTCAATAAAAGTTATTTTTTTAAAAAAAGAATACACTGTGGACTCTGAGAATGGCTCATCAAGTAAGGGGATAGGCAAGAAGGGCTGTTAGGACAGGGAGGGGTCTTGTGCCATGTTGTACCTCCAGGAACTCTGCATACGGAAATTTCTGTGTCTTTGTGTCAAAGAGAGCAAACTGGAGTCCTTGGGTTGGGTCCCTGAGCCAGCAGGTAGCAAGGGTCCACCTGTGCAATCAAACAGCATGCAACAGTCAGTAGAAACTCTGAGCTGCTTTCAAAAGACCCCGAACTACACCCCTCTAATCAGCTACTAGGACAGACAGCCTAGTTTGCCAAGACAGCCCTAATTTTAGCACTGATACCAAAAAAAAAAAAAAAAAAAAATCTCACCATTGGCTTCTTCTGCAGCAAACCAGAAAGATCAACCCACTACTGCCTGCACTGAGGATTCCAGTGGAAACCAAAAAAAAAGTCTGTCTTTTGAAAGTTCATCATATCAACATTGAGTTAACATCATGGAATATAATGCAAACTCAAAAACTTACTGGAGTTATCTCAGATTGTTGCCTAAAATAGTTTCATTTACCTGGGATAAAAGTAAGTCTAAACCTAAAGGAATATTTATTTTGACAAAGAAACACTCAAATCCATGACCAGATTTCTCACATTATTAAAAGCAAATTAGCATTAGTGTCTACTTTTGAATTTTAATATTGGCAACAAATTAAATTTTCTTTAAAAAAGCCAGTTAAGTCAGAGAAAGAGGGATGAGAGAAGAGAGCATGGAGAGGAGTATGTAAATTTATTTATTTATTTTTAATAAGTAGAAACTTTGGATGTAGAATTAATGTGTAGATACCACCATTTCTCCCCTCCCTGCCCCCATTCCATTGAAGGCCCTCCTCAGTGGGATTTCTGGAATGATCCATGGCTATGACTTGTGTGCCCAGCAAACAGTTAGTGGGGGTGGGGGCAATGCCTCTGGATATTCCGCCCACCATGGCTCTTACATTCTTTCTGCCCCCTCTTCCCCAAAGTTCCCTGAGCCATGGTCAGTGAGTTTTAAGTCTGTTTAAATGTCGAGATCTTAGTAGGCTCTGGATTTCTATTTTGGAGTGTTTTAAGTGTCCTCAGTGTCTGTCTCCATCACCCTGACACAGGTTGTGGGGCTCATGGTAGAAGCAGTGCTCTAGCTCATCACACCACTTGCTCTGTGGTTCAGCCAGGCCCTAGTGATGTGGTTCATCTCCTGCCAGGGAGTCAGCTATCGGTTCTGGTCTTGTTGTAGAATTGGGTTGTCCACCATTCTCTCTGCCTTCTGAAAAATAAAATCAGATTCTCAATGAAGGGTGAGATCAGCATAGGTTAAATAAGAAATGCATTGTTAATTTGGTGAGGGATGATGTCAACTTTTAATGAAGTTTTTATTATATTTTCATTTTATTTTATAAGACAAAAAAATTAAGAAATAAAAACAAAAAATGTAATTAGCCTTAAACCAGTTACCAATCACAGATTGCCCATTGATAATCTCTTCAGAAACTTTCTAGATAATGCATCTAAAACAAAGTAGAGAAGAAGGAAGTGCTGGTGTGGAAACCAGCAAAGAGCTCTCTGTTTCTTACTGAACTAAGAGTTAAGCTGCAAATGTGTTTTGAAATTTCAAATAAAGTCAAAGGGATCCTTGAGCAACCTTGAAGAAAAATTTTGGCTAAAAATCTCTTTTAAACTATTTATTTTTCAAAGACGAGACCAGCCCCAGAGTAGTAGATTTGGGGTACTGTTTAATGACATTTCTCTGGCCAGGGTCTCAGGGAATCAGGAGGTTCCCAGGAACCTAGGCCTGATTTCAACTGGCATCAGAAGGCAGGACCAGTTGTGTTTGCCTCTCCTGCAGGGGCTCAAGGTGTTCTAGCTCCTTGTTGGTTCTAGAAAGATCCACCCTCAGTCATCTACTATGTCAGCTGTGGCTTGCAGAGAAGGTGTTCTGGATATCCATGAGTTTTTCCTTAAGAAGTAGCTGTGCACAGGTATTAAATTTTCATCTTAAAGAAATAAGAATGTTTTAATTACTTGCTGTCTTTGACCAAAAAACTGGAAGGAAAGAGGAAGACTTTTGTCACTTGGTAAAAAGAACAGAGGCCAAATGAATGTATGTGTTTCCATGAATAGTGGCATTTATGGGACCCTTGGCTTCCATAGGTCCCCTGAGGTTTTCAGAACTGTGTGGATAAAGCTTGTCAGAGGGTCTGTGTTGTGGCCTCCTCACCCTACAGCTTTCCCCACCATGACAGTACAGGGGCTAGAGCTGCATAATGGCCCCTGAGGTCCTTGGGTCCTCGGCCCTGGTCCATTTCATCCATCCTCACAACTTCCTGTCTTCTTTTGACTAGCAGATGTGACCCCAGAAGCTGAGGTTCTGGATCATCCAAAGCCACAAAGCAATTTTAAAGAACAACTTTAGAGAAACATTTAAATCAATGAAACTGTTTGTAAACCAGGGTATGGTGACTGGAGCACCTGCCTTTAATCCCAGCACTCAGGAGGTTGAGGAAAATCATGGTGGTTCCCAGACCACCTTGTAGAGAACTCTGCAAGCGTGAATTCCAGGTCAGCTTGGAGTGAGACTCTACCTCAAAATTAATGAATTAATTAATATTTTTAAAGCTGTTCGTGAGTTTTCACACATACACATATCCTGCTGAACATCCCACTAACCTTCTTTATCAGTTCAGTATGTTAGCCTCCAGATTCCCAGGGCCGTCCCTGAAGGCAGCACAGCCCCTCCAGGCCTTCAGGGCTGTCCTTTCAGCTGTGTTCCTGAGAGCTGAGATCTTATCTGAGATTAGGAAGGGGCTCACTGGCCTGTGGTTGCTCCAGAACATTTGTTCCCACATGCTCATGATGTCCTCTGGCACACACTGACTCCCCAAAGGATAGAAGAACTCTGAAGGAGTAGGAGTCAGTGGTTGCCATCACTAAAGGCCTCTCATCCCTATACAAAGAATGTCTTCTTACCCACACCCAGGCCTCACATTGGGGGAACCCACAGTTATAGGTCAACCCAGGCCTGATCCTTCCTAAGACCCAGGATGAGTAGAAATCTAAGCCCTCACTGCACTTCCTTCGGGCTCTTCAGAAATCTCTAGGAGCAAGAAAGCACAGGAAGCTATATGCCTGTCTGGAAAGAAAGAAGTATGACAATGGTTTGGACATACATTGACAATTTTCCTCAACCTAACAATGGATGAGGAGGGACCCTGTTCATGTGGCAGTGAGGAAGTGGCTCCAGGTTGTTCAGGGGGTTTCTCTGGAAGAGGCCTTTACCAGTGATGAGAAAGCTGAACCATCTTGCCCATAGCCCTGGAAGCAAGCTTCTACTCAAAGAACCCCAACAAGTTCCCTCCTAGAAAGGATAGGGCCAGCTTCTCCATATGCAGAGACAGAGGAGGGTTAACTAGTGTCACAAAAGGACCTTGAGCTCACTCTGGTGGTCAGCGACCCCAAGAGGCCCCAGATAACCTAGTCTGCAGGCCCTGAGGCTTCCACCTCTCAATCCAGTATTTCCAGGCCTGCTGATTTAGGGCTCAGCTGCTTCTCTCTCTTCCCTCCGCTGGAAACAGAAGCTCCAGCAAATGTTTCTAACTCCTGAGTCCACTCAGCCATGTCCCCCTTGCAAAATCCTCCCCTTCCAGCACCCCCCTGCACCCAGCCAGCCAGCCAGCCAATCCGCGGCCTGCTAGCTTCACCAGACCCATCTCCCAGGGCCTCGGCGGGATAAAACTGGTCGGCGATGCCGGGTGGATGGGAGCAAACTTCAGAAGGCGGAAGACACACCGGGCCCAGGGCACCCTCACTGGCAGACCCAGGCAGGGAGGGCCTGTGGCCAACGGGCCAGGTATGCCGCCCAGGGATGAGCAAGGGGCTGGCTGGGAGAGATTGGGTTTAAGAGAATGGACAGGGTCCCAGGAACACTGGCACCCAGTTCCTTCCCAAGTGGGATGAGGCTGGAGGTAGTGAAGCGATCAGTGGACCTGGGCTTCCTCAGAGCACCCCAAATCACGGATCCTGTGGCTGGCATATTAACCAAGCCAGGCCTCACTTTGCCTAAAAATCCCCTACAATTGGGACGCGATGAAAGTCTGAGGGAAGGGTCCTGGGGAGGCGGTGGAGCGCTGGGACTTCAAACCTCGTGCCCCTTCCTCTAGGTCTGTGCTGGGTAGTGGCCTGGCGCTGGGCGACAGCCCGGACCTACGTAAATAAGCCGCGAGTGCTCCAAAGGCTGCGGAAGACTCCCCAGCGATGCCACACAACTCCATCAGATCCGGTAAGGACGCGGCGGGGCCAGGACCCCTGAGCCCCCGCGCCGCCCGCCGTGCGTCTGTGCGTGCGCTCGGGTCGCCGAGGCTAGACAGCTGACGCTGGGGGACCCCGCGGGACCCACCTGCGTGGGGACGCAGCCAGGGGCGCCTCGGGCCTGACACGCCACTGGGGACTGACTCGCTCTTCACATCTCCGGTCCCTGTATCCCAGCTGAGCTGTTCTCCCCAGGCCTCAGTTTATCTGCGGACCACACGGAGCGGTGAGGGGCTTTCTGTGGGGTCACCGGTGTTGGGTATGTGTGTGTGTGTGTGTGTGTGTGTGTGTGTGTGCGCACCACACAACCATCTTGCAGGGCCCATCAGGATGGACATCCTACAAGCTCCCAGGGCCTGGGCTGCGGCGGGGGGTTGCACTTCCAGATCCTTCACCCCAACCTCTAATCTCTGGTCTCCTCTGGGTGCGCTCAATTTTCCCCAGTCACTCCTCTAAATCGGATAGCGACCCTCACTCCACCTCTCCCGCCCACCCCCGCTTGTCTCAAGCCCAGGGGAGAGGAGTCCGTGGTCCCTAGTCTGGGAGGCTGTGGTGCTGTCTGTGTCCTCCAATGACTCCTGGCCCCGTCACGGGGCAGGCGGGGACCCGCACTCTGGGCATCCGCTGCTGGGGACTGAAGTGCCAATGGACCCCATCGGTCTCCCCACCTGCGCCCGGGCCCAGGGCCTTCCAAAGCCCCAGAGCTTCCTCCCAGAATGAATGCTCATTCTCCCTGCCCAGAAACCCGGGCTCTGGCCCGGGCCCCGAGGGTTCTGCGGCGGAAGGAAGGGGAAGAGCCCCTGGGTCGAGGCTGGTGGGTGCGGTGGGCGCCGCAACACAGACGCGCAGCGGGTGGAGGCGCGACTCGGCCCGCGGTGATGAATGGAGCCGGGTCAGGCGCGAGGAAGGCGATTTATGGGGCCAGGGCGCATCGCTATCGATTTGGGCCGACAAAGTGAGAGGAAATCAATATTTCAGATGAATTCTCGGCGAATATGAAGTCCCGCTCAGCAAACGGGACATTTGTTATAATAAGGAGGGTCGGATCCTGTGGCTGCCTACTGAGATCTCTATTTAGCCTAGAGCGCCACGGGGATTGCGCTCTTCCCTGTCCTGGGGCCCAGGCCACGAAAAGGGGGGGCATCGGCGGCCACCTGGGGCGCTAAAAGGTTTCTCAGCCGGGTTCACTTTAGGTCCGCTGGGAAGTCAGCAGGATGCTCCCTCCCCGACCCCTGCTCCCCTCCAAAAGTGGAGCCAGAACCGTTCCAGCAGCCGGCAGGTGTGGGGCAGCAGGAGGGGGGCTGCAGCTTCCGCGGGGCTGGCAGGCCCCTGACCCAGTGAAACTGCCTTGCACCCCTAATCCGGTTGCTGCCATAGGCCAGGCGCGCTCCTATGCCACTTTCCTAGGTCAGGGCAAGATTTTAGAACCCCAGATTTGAGTCAAACTGCAGTGAATTACTGGATGTCCCCCCAGCCTTGGGAGCAGGACAGTTCCCCTGGCCTAACTAATAGCCAAGTTGCCCTGAGCTGGATCTCTGGTCTGGCTGCTCCTGACCTCCACTGCTAGGCTCCTAGGGTTGCGAGCTTACACCGCCCCGACCTTCTCCTGACCTTTCTGGTGATGGCAAGGGTGCCTTGGGACCTCGAATTTACTGGGTAGCGCTGGATCCTCTCTGGGATGCTGCCAGAGAAATAGGGGTGTCATAGTCGTTCTGGTTGGCTTATTTTCATTATATAAACACTACTGAGAATATGTGGGGAAAAAGAAAGAGAAGAAAGAAAGAAAGAAAGAAAGAAAGAAAGAAAGAAAGAAAGAAAGAAAGAAAGAAAGAAAGAGAAAGGTAAATGGCACAATTCACTTTTACTTAATTCGCAATTCGCAACTGACCCGGTTGGTAAGGCAGAGATTTCCAATTAGCTTAGATGCAAAATCAACTTTGGGTTTCAGAGGAACACTATGGCCCTGGCCCTGCCGGGTATTTTTCTGTTTTGGGAAACCAGAGAGGACTCCTTAAAACAAATGAAGATATAAAACCGTGAGGGAGGGAGGTAAGATCTTTCTCCATCCGTTCAATTTAGTGCTTAAAAGAAGAAAATTGCTTAAAAGTGTCCCAACGTCTGGCCGCTATTTCTTGGCAAAACAGAAAAGGGGAAGCTGATCAATTTACCCGACACGGTGACCCATATTTCAAGAATGATTCAGCTGACCCATAATGAACATAAGTCCATTCTTTAGATTTTAGCGACTGGTCGAACATGACCGGGCACCTTGAGTTTGAGTTTTGAGTTTGCTGTGCGTACACTCGCAGGTGCATGTTTTCTTCTTTTCGTCAGAGCGAGGCTGTGCGCCCCACGTGCAACCATCACAGCTCCCCGGGAAAGTTTCCTTCACTGTCCCGCCCTGGCTATAGCAGCTGGCCCTCAGCTCGGCCCCAGCTAATCTAACTTTGCAGAAAAGTCTTAAAATCGCCACAGCTATTCTCTCAAGGAATGGTGTGATGCGAACCAATTATTTTTGAAGTACAGGTCTGCAATGGGTTGAATGTTCCATAAGATTCTTGGGACTTTTGTTGCATGGGGGGAAAAGTTTTCTGCAGCAGAAATATTTTGGTTATTTTTTTTTTAAAAAAAAAGGTGGTGAAAGACGCATGAGAAATGATCGATGCCAAATAAATATTAGAATGTAAATAATATTGTTTTTCAATGAAGCGCTTAGTGAAAGCAAGGAATTCGGCGTCAAAGGTTATATAAGACAACTTCTCAAACTTCACCACTTCGTTCTGAAAATAGGTTCGTGAAATCTGTAAAAAGAGAAGCAACAATGAGATCAAGGAGAAAGGACACATAGAAGTTCCCGGTCGGAAATAGGAAAGAGGTGTAACATCCTCTGGAAAGGATGTATTTTCTTTTCAGCTTTCTTGCCTGGCTTGAAGGGGGTTTTCTTGGGAGGAGAAATAGTGTTGAGGAACATAAAGACATATTGGGGTTCCTCAATCCATCTTTGTTTCAAGAGAGTCCAGACTCCTGCCCTCCTCAATGCAGTTAATTAGGAGATAATTTAGCTACCTTGTGAATTAGTTTTAAGATAAGTATCTTTTCAAGCTTTGTCACTTTAATTGCCCCACTGATTGATAAGAAGTAATTATTTCTAATTGACACTTTTTTGATGTCTATTGGAAGCATTTATTTGGGACCTTTTTGAGGTAAAAGGAAAGTTAATTAATTTTATCAATCTACACTCAAAAGAACTTTGCCTGATTTTTCTGAAGAGGACAAAGAAAGTGAAGGAAACAAACCAAAAATCAGTCTTGTGGAATTTTTAATTATGAAGAAATATTATGGTTCAAAGGAGATCATCTATTAATAGGATAAATCAAAACTTTATATAATGCCTCAAATCTAATTTAACAAGTGCAACTTTTATAACCATACATTTTCCACGAATTTATTCACTGGACTTTTATAAGCTGACTTCATTTTGGAGCAGGTCTCTGCTTGATAATGTTGGGGGAAAGAGTAAGATCTACGAAAATTAATGCACTCTGAATAAATGAAATTGGTTTTTGTAAGAGCTAATTGTAAGGAAGATTTACAATCTTGTTCTGTAATTATTGATGGAGTTGGGGATAAAGGTGAAACTCTACTTAGATGACGTGCTGTCTCATACCTAAACCTTGCAGTAAACAGTTTAATCATTGACATCCTCCAGAATGTTTTACCGTGAAAGAGAAAGACGGAAAGAATAGAGAAAAAGACAGTGAAAAAGAGGACATTGGGGGAGGGGGAAAGGGGAGAGAGGGAGGCCGCTGGAGAGAAAAAAAAAAAAGAGAAAGCACTTATTTTGAAATTGAAGGTAGCTAAATGCATGGGAACTTTGCTCTTTGATATAAGAAAATCGAAGACCTAATTTCAGGAAACCTTCTTTTGAAAATCTCTACTGTAGTTCCTAAGCCAGTACCAAGAACCACCCCCAAGCTACCAGTTTTCTGTGCTTAAAAAGAGGCAAAATATTTGGAAGCCAGATTGTTAAGATTTGAGATACCTGATTATTGAAGTTTTGGTTTGAGGATTCATGTAAAGGAACAACAAATATATATATATATATATTTATGGGGAGTTATGAGGAGGTTATGTGTATCTTGTTCTGAAAGCTCCTATGGTCTTCATCTCATGACTGACATAAGAAAATATTCCTGAATAAACCAAAAATTCATAATCATGTTCTCTCTCTGTCTCTCTCTGTCTCTGTCTCTCTGTCTCTCTCTGTCTCTCTGTCTCTTTCTCTCTCCCTCTCTCCCTCTCTCTCTCTCTCTCTCTCTCTCTCTCTCTCTTATATTCATGTGCCTCTGGAATGAGAGGAACATAGTCATATAAGAGATGTTCCCATCAGGTTAATTTTACCCAGTGCCTCTTTCAATCATTTATGTATAAAATCTTGTCTGCCTTTAATATTTCTCCTAGATTACGTGGAGCTGCAAGAATGAGGAAATGTTTCAAATGAAAAAGAAATTTAAGACGTACAAACAACAGATAATATCACATACCAACCTCACTATTAGTGAAACTGGAAAAATATATAAATAATGCAAAAAAATCAGCAAGGGAGAGTTTAGTAATGGAAAATTCCCCTGCAATTAAATGAAACAGTAATTTAGTGGAGATATGCCTGAATGAATTAGCATTTATTAATTGGTTCTCTTAAAAACAATTTGTGTGTGTGCGTGTGCATACTGCGTTTGGGTGGGTAGTGCAGAAATTATATATTTTCCTTAGGAAAAGTTCCTCAAATGTTCATTTCAAATTATATACTTATCACAATTTTTTTTTGTGTGTGTGTATTTGTGTGTGAAATTTTCCCTTTCTTTCACTGGCAAATTTCACCTTCACACAGAGAGCTTATTGGCGGCAAAGGGAAGAGCCCCCCTCTAGAGCAGAAAGAATGAAGCTGACGCCCCCCACGCACACACACACCCACACACAGGCACACACCAATGTCTTCCTTCTCTTAATATATTTCCAAATATAAAATCACTGAGGAAAACACTGTTGGAATCTTCTCTGCTTTGCTTAGGAACATCTAAACCTGATCTGAAAAGATTCTCAGGTGACTGACAACCTCTGGGACACAACCAACTGAGGCAGAGGAGGCTGCTTAGTGGCTAAGGTCCCTGACCAGCTCGCTGGAGCATCTCCCTTGGCTCAGGCAGGAACTACAGTTTGTAATCTCAGCTGGGAGCTTGCTAGGGTTGACTGCTGCAAGGATGTGTTTACTTTCCTTCTCCGCAGTTGGTCTGTCTTCAGTTCTAAGCATTTTAAAGCTGCTCTGTTTATCAATCTTAGAGGTGCCTTAAACTCTGTGATTCTGAATACAGAGAAGCCGAACGATGAAATAAACAATTTTGAAGAGAGATTTTTTTTTTAAAGAGAGGGGGCATGGGATGAATCTGCATTCAAGACTTTATTTCTGCTCTTTAGTTGAGACTTGGATAAGACTAGTGCCAGTCCCCACTTTATTCAGAGGTAGAACTTGAGGGTGGAAAACACTAAAGACAGAGGAGTGTCCCCTGCACTCACTGTAGGGGTGATTCTTTCCAGGTTCAGACTAAAAGATCTCAGCCCAGGTTATTTCAGAGAAGGAGCCAGACCAAAGACACACTGTCTCTGAAATGTGTGCACTGACTCCTAACACAGATGCTAGATGGATCCCTTTGTGGGAAGAAGTACAGAGAACAACCACCCAGGGGTCCCCGAGTTCATAAAAATTGACTCTCTCAGGCTAATCCCAGCTCCTCCAGCTTCCAGCAGACTCCCTGAAATGCAGTATCTGAAGCAGACAGTCGAGCAGAGGCTTGTGCCTGTCTTTGTTTATCCACAGTAATGGCATTTTTAAGTACATCTTTGAGGGGTGATGATTGTGTTTTCATGTTCAGAGTTGGCTGGGGGCCCTCCAGACCATCCCCATAGCCACAGGAGGACCTGATGAAGAGAGTAAATGTCTCTTACTAAAGCCACTGGCTAGAAAAAATTTTTTCATTGGAAAATTTCTGTTTAAACCTATAATTCCTGTCACAGAGGGTGCAGAGTATGAGCTTTGCCTTGAGTAAGAGATCTTTCCCCAAGAATGAATTTGGATAGAAACCTGTATCTTTTTACTGAAACATGTCCAAGATCAAGGGTAAGAAATTTCAGGAGTCCCTCATGAATACTTGTGGGTTTTTTGTTTGTGTGTTTGTTTGTTTTTTCTGGACTAAATCCTGAGGATCCCACCCCATAGTCCTAAATGTGATATAAGATGCCAAGGTTTTTTTAGACACCTCAGAAGAGTCAGCCTTGGAGTCCCTCCTGTTAGGGTAGTATTACATATATATATATATATATATATATATATATATAGAGAGAGAGAGAGAGAGAGAGAGAGAACCAGTCCCCAAGAGCCAAGTTTATCCTGCCACATAGTGCCAGGCAGGTGAGATTGTCATCTCTTAGAACATTACAGGTGTGGCACTGTATTGAGCACAGTCACATCCAGCATCTCCTTTAATTGTCACTGCTCTGCCTGGCAGGTATTGTGTTCACATTTCTGTAGAAGAGAAGGGAACTGACGGCAGAGAGAGGCAGACCTGACTCTCCAATTCTCTTTCTACTGACCGCACTCACCCAAAGTCCAGCTCATTAGAACTTCCTTCAGCAATAGGTGGGATGGTATACTCGCAAACTTGGTAGAAACTCAGCAAGAGCTGTGGGTAAGAAGTAGACAGTGCCTGTAGCAGCAGCAGCAGTTCTAAGGGCCTTCAAGGAATCAACTTGCTTTCCTCATCTATGTCCCCAAATCTAGCAATGACTTCAAATGTTTCACTTCTCAGTACGGTTCCTAGTCTCCCTAACTGAAAAAAGAGGAAAATGCTCACTCTTCCATGTCCCTCTTTGAGTTGCTGCGGAGAGGTGTTTAACTATGATTCAAAAGGAACGAACTTTCTTTTTAATACGATGACATCTCCACCTGCACCAGAAGAATCAGATGAATGTGGGTGCCTCAGCACGTTTAAAGTCCAAAGGGGACTAAGTTCCCTTCCCTGACATCTCAGAACTACACTTCGCTTGTGTGCTGGTGTCCATTTCTGGAACCAGTGAGTAAGTGGTTGTGATAGGCATATGTTTGCAGTGTCCAAGAAGCTTGCTCACTCTGCTTGGGGCCAGTTGCAGGTGTTACTTGGCCACTGGGCTGGGATAGCCTTTCTCCAAATTTAGATTTGTTCCCTCTGCAGCTTTCTTGGGGTTCCTCTCACTTGGGGGATCAAAACCGAGGCCTATGGAGCCTCTGCAGAGATTCAGTTTGTCACATCGGCTTGAGAGAGGTTCATTTTAATGTCGTCACTTAGCTTCTTGGCTGGCTGCATTTCTGCAATGAAACTGTCTTTGGTTTAAGTAGAGAGACTGAGAAAGAAAAGGCATTTCTTCTTTTTTTTTCTCTTCTCTTTGTATTCAACCACAGTGCTCATCATTTTTTGGGTTTTTTTTTTTTTCACTTGTTTTCCTAAGTGGCCTTGGAGTGACCTGGACAGTTAGTGCTAATTAGGCTTCTGGGACATATTGTCACTGTCAGGTCAGCACAGAGGAATGGGTCCAAGAGTTGACTGAAAGACACAACTAAGAGAGAAATGGCTTAATCTGCTGTCATCCTGTGAAGCGTGTGTTTGCACACACTGGACCTTCTGTGTGCTGTGTTTTTAATTCTGGTGTCTTTTGGAGGACAGCAGAACTATTATCCTTAGGATACGTTCAGGGGCTGTGATGTGTCAAGAGGGTGAGAGACTTCTGAAATGACTGTGACACCAGGGTCCTGTCCCAGCCTCCCAAAGGTCCTGCTTTGCCAGCAAAAGGAAGGGCTCTGAGGCATTGTTCTAATCCAAACCCGAGCTATTTTCTCTCTATGTGACCTTAGGCAAGTCTGCTGTCTTTCTGAGTTTCATTACTGATCGATATAAAATATGGGATGCTTCAGAGCTTCTAGAAAGCTATGTAAATAAAACTAGTGTTCTCGCCTGGCACATAGTGGCTAGTGAAGAAATTTTTCCTGCTTCATATCATGGTCACCTGGGAGGGGAGTGTCCAGGGCACATTTCCAAATGTTCCATTGTTTTAGCTTGTCCTGTGAAACTTCAAATGGGTAACTTGAAACCTACAGCTGAAACTTTGTGCTTTTTTAAAGTAAGGAGAGATCTTTTACCATTCTACATAGGAAATAGTAGGCCTATCACACAGGGGCCTTACAGCTAAGTGAAGGGATGCATGGATTGTGTGGGCTAAGATCATTCAGAAATGAGCTTCTTGCTTCATTTTATCACAAAACCCAGTTTTAGGGGAATGGATTGTCTGTGGACTTTATGTAGGAATCCAGAACAGTGAGGGGCTTAGTAGAATGTGTCAAGAGCACACCTGAGCTCCTGTGTGTTTGAAATTGTGCTGTGTATGCTGCTAAGATAAGGCACTGGCACACTTGTCTTGGAATTTTGCTTTAAATGGATATAGAGCCATACATTTATGCTAAAATAAATAGAACCTACCAATTTTCTGGTTTCTTCTCTCTCCTCTCTGCCTCTTTCTCCTCCCACCTCTGTCTTGTATCTTCCTGCTTTGTGTACTAGTAATAATCCACCTTTGGCCTGGTAGCCAACTCTGATGGACACTTGAGTCTGTGACCTCTGATTTCACCTCTGCTTTTCTTTCATTCTCACACTGAATTTTCTTTTGACCAGCCTCAAAATGGAGGCAGCACAGCAAGGTGACGTCCCCACACATACAGGGTCCTAACTTGTGATGAGCATCTGGTTGTGACTCTGAGGTGGGAACAAGGAGGAGGGAAATGTCCAGGAATCAAGCTAGGCAGCAGCTGGAATCTGAGGGTCAGCAATTTAATTCAACTTAACAAGCCCGCATGGAGTGCCACCTGCCATGTGTAGGGCACCGTGCCAGCGATGGTGGCATTTGTGGCCAGGGTAAAGGAGGTAAATGTCTAGGCTTTTATCATGAAGAACAGAGAGCTGGAGTCTTGTGATTCTCTTTAAAGAAGCTCGACCCATCACACTGGGAGGAGGAATAAGCAGACAAAACAATCCAGGGCCAGGACAAGGACAAACCCTGACAATCCAGTAGGAGGGAGTGCCAGGAAGCCAGAGGTCATTTATCTTAAACAGCCACCAGAGAACAACCACATCTTCACAGCTGGCAGCTAAATCTCATCTGGCCTTCTAGAGAGGCAGCCTGTGAACCTGGGTAGATCAGCTGGCTCCAGGACAGGGTACACAGTGCGGCTGGCCAGCTGAAGGCAGAATGTGATGCAGCTATAGCTGTGGAGAAATGCCCACTTCTAGAGAGCCAGAATGCTTGTTGTTTGCAACAACGTTTGCAATGCTTAATTCTTTCACGTGCCTTCATAGATTGCAAACTTTGTAGGCCTTTCTCCCTGGGGACCTCCCTTCTCCTTGGTGAAAGCAGCTCTTCTGAAACTCTGCCTTCCTCAGAGGCAGGCCAAGCCAATTAGCTGGCAAGTGTCTTTCATCCTGGGGTACCTGAGGCCTAAGAGTGCATCATGTTCCTTTATCTCCGCCCCCTTAGACATCTGCCTGTATCTTGCAGTAAAGATACAGTTATGCACAGCCTCTACCTGTTTGCACATTATGTTGTATGTGTTAATCCATCTGCCCTATATAAAAGGCACCCACCCATCTTGAGCCCAGGGAATCGAACTTTCCCCTTTAGTGGAGGATAAAAAAGGTCATACCTCTGGGTCACACCTGCCTGGCTTTGAAACTTTCTTTATTCAATGGCACCTGGTGACCACAGGTGCTCTCTGTTAAGTGGGGTTCAACAGTCCTGCCTCAAAGGGCTAATGTCATGTGTGTGAAATCCTTGCTCCCCATCTCCTCAGCTGACCCAGCTCCTGTAAAGCCTGCTAGGACTCATTTTCTCCCCCAGTTCCTCAAGGCCTCCTCACGCTGTGTTTGCATGGCTACTTTGCAGGCCACTTTGCGTTCACTGGAGCATTTCTCTCCCTGACTTACTTTCCAGGCTTGAGCTGCTTGAGTGTGTGGTGGGATATGCGCCTAACTCATCCCAAGAGCTTCAAAGGTGTTGTGATGTCTTGTTTTGTGTATAGTATGTGTGGTGGTGGTGGTGATGTGTGTGTATGCCCTGTGCACACATATATAGAGGCTGAAGGAAAATGTCAGATGTCCCCTGTACCACTCATTTGAGTATTTCCTTAAGGTGGAGTCACTCTCTGAACCTGATTTTGATTTCCCCATGCCCTAGTGACTCCTCAGTCTTTGGTCCCCACACAGAACTGGTGTTACAGGAAGCAGTGTTCACACCCAGCTGTTTATGTTTGTAGGTGCTGGGGAATTTAACATGGAAATTCAGGCCTCCTCAGGCCTTCAGGCAAGTGCTCTTTTCTTCTGAGCCATCTTCCCAGCCCTTGTTTTGTTTTTGAGGAAGGGTCTCATGTAGCCCAGGCTGGCCTCAAACTCACTATGTATCCAAGAGTGACCTTGGACTTCTGCTCCTTCTATTTCCACCTCTCAAGTGCTGGGATTAAAGCATGTACCAGCACACCATGCTTGATCGAACCCAGGGCTTCATGCATGCTAGGCAAGCACTGTACAAACTGAGCTACATCTCCAGCCCATGCATAGATTTTTGTTCAACTACATAGCCCAACTAGACCCACAGGTGTTAAGGTCAAAGGTATTCAGAGGTGAGGTGCTGTTAGCACTTTGTGCTGATAAGAAACAAACAGTCTAAGAAGGATATCTGGATTCGGGCCTCGGAGGCCTTGTGACAGAGCAGGAATCTCTTCTCAAAACTGGGGTTCCAAAAATAGTCCAAAACACAAATTCAGAGACTCTAAAGAATCTAATAAATATTGCAGACTTTAAACTCACCCACCATGACTCAGGGAAATTTGCAGAAGAGGTGGCTGAAAGAATGTAAGAGCCATGGGTGGGGGATAATATCTAAAGCATAAAAGGAAATGTCATCATGGTGTCAATGATTTTCTGTAATAACATGATACTGAGCAGATTGTTTGCTAATATATATATATATATAATTTTATTCCAATAAAAACGTTAAAAAATGAAATACTACAAGCATTAAAAAACACTGGGGTTCTCCCTGTGACCTTGTGGTGTGCCCTAGATTGTGATGAGAATATAGTAAGTTCTCTAAACTAACAGAGTGAGTGCTGTCTGTGTCCTGTGAGTGGGACTCAGGGGCGGGGGAAGAATACAGAATGGGAAACCCAGAAAGAACAGTTGAGACACAGACATTCAGATGCACACACACACACAGAGTGACATGTGTGCACAATGCCCACCCAAATACACAAAGACACACAATTTATATACAACCAGGCTGGGAGCCAGAAGGAGGTACAAATACACTCAAAATGCAAAATTTAAGGACTCATGAAAGGGCAGGGTAAGCCCTGAGTGTGAGTCCCTCCTTAAATTTTGTAACCTGGACACCTATTTTTCAGTCTAGTGTTTCATCTATGATACATAAAATACACTCATATACACACCACCCATACTCACAAACAGAAGTACACAAACACACACAAACACACACACACACACACACACGTTCGCATGGAATACGCCTTTCCAATGTGCATGTGTGAATGCCATTGTCCTAGGTCTATGGACAACACACAGAAGAACAGAGAATCCCCTGCTTTCAAGAGACCCTGAGAGCCTCAGCTAGGAAATTGTAGGTGTTGAATCGATGGTTGCCAGGAAGGAAGTGACAGTGGATTGGATGGGGAAAATGGAGTCCCAGGTATCCAGGGAATCCTCTCTGTGTCATGGGTTCCTTTAGACAGAGGGTCACTGGACTGCTATTCTCGAAGCTTATGATTTGAGATCTGAACAGAGGAACCCAAGTCTATCAAGTTCCCCTCTTCCTGTCTCCAGCCCCTCACTGAAAGCATGGCACGTGGATGGTCAGGGAGAGTCACCAGACCTTCAGGTTCAGTATTCTTCCTGCCAGAGGAGGCCAGGAGAAAGCCAATCATTTGCCAGTGGCAGCTGTTAGCATCACTGAGTTTCTGGGGTTCTTGGTGGCTCCCCCTTGTTCAGGAAATACCTACCAAATGGGCATCAATGTTATCAGAAGGACTCTTCCTTTCCACAGTCCAGGTCTTCCCAGGGTAAGGCACTGAGAGCTCCGACGGGCAGGCGGGATCCTGTGCTCCGACAATGGAGAAAAGCGACACAAAGTGCTTCCTTGGCTCAGAATTCCAAAGGAACTTTGCCCCGTGGGTCCCTTGGCTTTTGCCCCACAACCATCCCAGCCTCTGCTCACTACAACCTGAGGAGAAAGGGGACAGTGAGGAAGTCTCATGAGCACAGGACATCGAGCTTATCGTAATGCCCACAGGGATGCATTTATGATTGAAACACTATGATGTCACTCAAATGATATTTATAACTTTTATAAATTAGTTATTCTCAAACATTTTCTTGGTGTTGAGCATTCAAGATAGTTAATAGAATAAATCTAAAATACTAGCAAAAATTTATGGATAAAATGCCTTCAAGTTTAAGATGTATGTTTTCCTGTATAGAACCGCTGCCTCCTCTTTTCCTTGGGATTTAGAGCTAGGAGCTGGCATCCACTTTGGTAGCACAGCGGTATGTCATGTTCACTGCTTTGTGTTCATTGAGGGGCAGTGTGACCTTCTGGGTCTAACAAGAGCTAGGCTATAGCTGGTAACAGTGTGAGGGTGGACTTACCATGTACTGGCTCTCCTCCCAACGATGTGAAATAATGGGCACAGTGTGGCCCTGTCTGTCAGAAGGTTATCTCTGGAACTCCTTCACTCGTCTTTACATTTCCTAGTAACCCCCTTCTTTCCAGGCAAATGCTATGATTCATGTGTATTGGTCACTGAAGAAACCCAGGTGTTTGGTGGGCAGAGTCAGGTGAGATACTGAAGCAGGGTCTCTGTATTCTGCATGTGCCCACTGACCTACCACCTGGTGAGCTGCTACTCTGTCTCATTCTCAGTTTCCCTGTGCACCCCTGAGGCCATGGAAGCAGAACTTCCTGGAGATATGATCCAAAGGCCTTAGAACCCTTTCCTTCGGTGGCCCTACCATCCACCCATAAAAATCATGGTTTCTTTTTATCCCCAATTTTTTGCACATGTACGTGTTGGGGTGTGCATGTTTATATGTGTGCACATTTGTGTGTGAGGACACGGTGAGGGTGTGTTTGTGGGTATGGAGGCCAGCAGAGGTCGACAGTGGGTATGTTCCTCATAGCTCTCTACCTCTTTTATTAAGACAGAGATTTGGCTAGTCTACTTACAAGGCTGCCCAGAAATCTGCCCAACTCTGTTGTCTCCCCAATGCTGGGATTCTAAATGCACAGACACCCAGCTGGCATTGAAGTGAGAGCCACTGATCCAAAGCACTTGTGTGGTAAGTGATGTACAGACAGAGCCATCTCCCTATTCCTAAATCATGATTCTCTTATCTCCTCCTGCAAGGCAGGTGTGTCTTGGTCCACTCTCTAGGAAAGCTCCTATTCCCAACACTCTACTCTCCATGAAAAGCCTCTCGTCTCTCCTTCTGACCAATTTCCCTGCTGGGTAGGTGCTCAGTCTACACTGTTTGCCTGAAAGTTTTTCTCAGGTTTTCTTCCAACTCCTGCAGAATCATTCCTCTGGCCCTGACTTCCCAGAGCCCCTGCCTTGTTCTCTCTGTTACACAGGAACACAGTCTGCCAACCCATCCTCATAACATCTTTGGAATTGAATTCAACTACCCCACACTCTATGACGTGCCCTTACCTAGTCATGCATTCCCTGACCATGCAAGTCTCAGTTTTATTTTCAAATTATTATTTTTTGAGTGGAAAAACCAAGTTTATTCAGACTGCTGATCTTACACAGCAGCAGATGAATGATTTCCATTCAGAACAACTTCAGTGTCATTACCATATGTGAACTGTCAAATTATTTTTTAAAGGAGATTATCATTTGACTATTCAGTCCAATAACTAAATATCTACTAAACTGTTAAGTGTGACGGGCACGGAGTTAGGTTTGGTGACCATAAAGTGGTCAGTAGCAACCTCAAAAGATTCATTCTTTCTAGAAGACAGCCTCTTGGGCCCCGAGGATCTTCAAGCATTGAAGGCAGTTTCAGGCAGTATTGTCAGGATTTTGTGCCTTGGCCTTTCTGCTGACCTTCCTGACACAGAAAAGCAAACTGGACTTTCATCCACAACCAAAAAGAGAAAGGATCAACCTCTGTCTGACACGAAATGCTGAGCTAGTGGAAGAAAGAGGCAGGTTTGGCTGTGACCCCATGGGGGTGGCTGAGGCAGGGGCAGGGGCAGGGGTGAGGTCTCCCAAGGTGACTCTGGAAGGCCCAGCACCAGTGGAAATGACAAGTCCTAGGAGTGTGTGCTTCTGTGAAGAAAACAGCAATGGTCAAATGGGTGGGGTCCAGAGCAACCTTTGGGGCTTTGCAAGGGCAGCCAGGCTGGGAGGTTCATTATCATCTGCCCTCGGAAGGTCTCTTTAGGGCAGTTTGATTGACCTGTGTGTAACACTTTTATCCTTGCCTGGTTCTTCCCAGAGCCACCTACCTCCTAACTCTCCCCCATTTTGGGCTTTGTGATATTTTTATTAAGTGGAACAGCTGTGACAATAATCTTTGAATGCAAGATTATCCATATTATCAAAATGGTTTCATTTCTCTCCTTTTCTGGCCCTGTTCCACAGAAACTCAGCCTGGTGATTTTCCAAAATCATCTTAGATCCCTGTTTAAACAGTGCTTCATCATTATCCAATCATTAACAAGCCTTTTGAAGCCAACTGTTGGTATACAATCTGAAAAGATTCTCTCCCACCTTCCTCCCCCTACTTCCTACTATTTCTATATGCAAACCCATGTTCCAGACAACCAGTCATTGTTTCCAAAACACATCGCCATCTCTGCCTCTGCCCCTTCAGTGCCAGCTGCCCGGAGCACTGTCCCTACCCCCACCCCTTGGAAGAAATTTTACTGAAGTTCTACCTCTTTCAACAAGACCCTCAGAGGCACCCTCAAACTTTAGTGACCATTGATTTCACTTCCCACTTAAATTACAATGTTCCCTTCCTGTGACACTCAGCCTGTTACTAACAAATGTCATTTAGCTTCTGAAACAAAAATAAGAACTCTTTCAGATCTTTCTATATCATCAGAACCTTACACACAATTCTGTATGATGTGAGCGCACACTTTACAAATGTCTGTCGGGGTAATTTCTGCCTAATTCTCCAGGAGCAAGTTCATTGTTTTACTAGATGACTTCATTTGCACATTTAAGTTTTGTATAGGAAGTTTTCCTTATGGGAAGCACTCCTGATTCTTTCTCAGAATATGTTATACGTACTTTCATATTTTCTTTATAATAAGTGATAACTAGATTGACAAGGAAACAAGAAATATAGCCTTTTAAAGAACAGGAAGCAGCCACCCAGGACCATCTACCCCACTGGGACACACAGGCCCTTGGGAGGTCAGATGCAGGGTACCAAGGTTGGCCACAGAGGCTGCTAGAAGTTGCAAACACAGACAGGCATGGGCAGTTCTGATCCAAAAGAGGGCCTTCTTGGTAGGAGGTTAGTCAGCTTTAAGGTCAAAGCTTCTGGAAGAAACAAGGACTACTAAAATCTTGTTGGCTGGGACTAAAACTTCAATCAATATCTAGCACAAAGCTGTCTACCAAGTTCTTAATAGTGAATGAAAGACACTTCTGTCTCCTCTTCTCCCCCTCTTCCCTCTTCCTCATTCCCTCTCCTCTTTTTTAAAATATTTTTATTTTATTTGTTTGTATTCAGAGAGAGAGAGAGAGAGAGAGAGAGAGAGAGAGAGAGAGAGAGAGAGAGAGAGAGAGAGAGAGAGAGAGAGAGAGAATGGGCACTCCAGCCATGCATCTGGCTTTACATGGGCACTGGGGAATCAAACCTGGGGACTTGGGCTTTGCAGGCAAGCACCTTAATCTCTGAGCCATCTCTCCAGCCCTCCCTCTCCTCTTTAACTCGACCTTTCTCTTTTTTTCCCTCCCTCTCTCACCATGGAAACTATATCCTTTATAGGATCCCAGGAATTCAATTCAGAATCACCATGAAAATAAAATGGTGTTCCTATGAGGATGTTTCCAGAAAGCTTCAACTGAGATAGGATGGCCCACCCTGCATGTGGATGTCACATTTCCTAGGGACTCATAAGAAGGAGAAAGCCACCCAAGCAGCAATGTACATCTGTCTGCTTCCTGACTGTGGACACAATGTGATGAGCCACCTCACGCTTCTGCCACCATGACATCCTCTTCATGATAAACCATACCCTCAACCATGAGACAAAATAAACCCTTCCTTCCAGAAGTTACTTTTGTCAGATATTTTATCACAGCAATGAGAAAACTAAACAGCACAGCCTCCAATGTGATGGTACTGATTGTTGGTAGGACCTTTAGAATAATGGGAGGAATTAATTCAAGAGAGTATCACCATGCCTGTTTCCTGGGAGTGGGCTAGTGTTCCAAGACTATATTAGTTACCACAGAAGTAGGTTGTTGTCAAGTGAGGACCCTCCATGTTTTTGGCATCTTCTGTATGTTCCCCTAGCCATGTGATGTCATGCCTTAATGCAACTTGAGCCTCTTGATAGATATAGTCCATTTCAGTTTGGGCATTTCAGCCTCCAAAACCATAAGAAAAAATAAAACTATTTTTTCTTATAAAGTAACCAAATTTAGATATTTTGTTATAGCAACACAAAATAAAATAAATCAGTTGGTATTTGAGAAACACTGATCTAGACTTAACCCACCAGAGGCTTAAGATGTGTGACTCTCTCATGCCAGCTTCTTTGAATATAACCTTTCTTATATGGAGTCCCTTCTTCACAGAGACATCCCATCTCACTGTTAGACCTGGGTGCTGTCTTAGGTCTGCTCCTAAATAGCTGTGTGCAGTCCACTTAACACTCCAATGTGGAGCCTTTTTTTGTAAAAGGAGATGCCACGTGTCAACCAGACTTGCCTTATAAAGCTGTTATAAAAAAGCAGTGGCTATTTGTGAATTCTAAATTAACTTTATAAATCAGGTGACAGCACTTTTAAAGGTACCTGTGACTACTAGGTGAGTGCAGAGCCAACCTGCAGACTGGCTCTTGAAGGGAACAGAAACATAGATGTCCTGTTAGACTGAAGGGACCCAATTCAGCGAGACAAAAGATGTGAGCACCTGCCGGAGGCTTTGGTGGGCTAACCCATTGATGCTCTTCCATGATAGAAAAAACAACCATGATGGAAAGATCAAGAATGGAGACCAGAAGGGAATCTCAGTGGTGTCTAAGAAGCAGGTATTATATTGGGGTGTTAGAAAGGGTTTTCCCTCCCAGCTGCCTGCCTCAACCTGTCTCATGGCTGGACTGCCCTTTGGAGGGAGGCTGGATGAACACCCAACTATCCCAGCAGAGTCATGTACAATGGCTTCCCCTCCCTCTGGCTACATCTGACTCAAGCTTAAACTCTTGCTGAGTTGATCATGATGACATACGCCTATAATCCCAGCACTTAAGAGGCTAAGGTAGGAGGATTGGAGCTAACCTGGGTCACATAATAAAACTCCGTCTCAAAAAAAAAAAAAAAGTAAAAGACAAAATCCTTCTCTTGATCTGTGCATTGCTTTTCTAGGGCTGCTCCAATAAAATACCACAGAATAGTTAGCTTAACCATCAGAAGAATTTTTGTCTCACAGTTCTGGATGTCAAAAACTCCAAGTTGAGACACCATCTGAGTTGGTTCCTTCTGATGGTGAGAACCTAAGCCTCTCTCTCCTAGGTTCCAATGGTGTATTGGCCACCAGTGGGGTCCCCTGGCTCATTGCATCATGGTATTAGTCTGCCCACCTTTATGTCCAATTTTTCCTTGTTTTCAAGGGCATAGTCATAGGGCAAACTTCTTAATGACCTCCTCTTCATTTCAGCATCTGCAATGACACTATTTCCAAATGAGGTACTACGATTAGTACTGTGACACATTAATTTGGAGAAGCCACAGTCCAGCTGTGTAGCAGTTACCTTCTCCTTGCTGGGACAACCCCACCAAAAGCAGTTTATAGGAGGAAAGGATTTATATAAGCCTATAGTTTAAAAGGGAAGTCTCACCAAGGCAGGAAAGCATGTGAGGCCTGAGGAGGACCTATGGGTCACATCTTTACATCAACAGTATCCTGAAACAAGTAGTCTGGGTAAGATAGCTAGTGAACACCTAGTAGGGCTGGATTCACACACCTCAAGGTCCTCCTCTCAGAGACATTGCCTGCAGTGAGGCTCTAACTCTCAAAGGCTCCACCAGTTGGGGACTGAGTACGAGGCTTAATCACAAACATGAAGCTATGGAGGACATTTCAGTTCAAACCACCACAAGTTCATAACAACCCAAGTGCCTAGCACAACATCTACATCCCTAACCCTGAACTGATCCTCAACTAGTTTGAGTCCTTGTGACAGCAAACATTAAAAAAGAAATACTGCAAAGAAAGGGAAGCAGACACCTGTGCTCAAGTACCTTACTTGCTGCTCTGCAGAGAAGGGGGTTCTGTCGCCCAAGCTCAGAACCCCAATCTGAGTCTCAAATGGCAAGTCAAACAAGATGACAAGAGAGCGCACAATCTGTCTCCCTGATTCGTTCAGAGCACATCCCACTGTGCCCTCATCATCTCTTTCTTCACATTGCCAAGATGACAGCAAGAACCCAAAGGGTCTTATGGGGTGGGAAATTCGTAGGAAGCTTAAGTCATAAAATGTGAATTCTGTCCTGGCTCTGCAAGGAAGCAAGTCTGCACATTATCAACTCACCTTCCCTTTGCCGCTAAGTGTACTCTCAAAAATATACTGAAGAGGGCTGGAGAGATGGCTCAGTGGTTAAAGCACTTGCCTCCAGTGCCTAAGGCCGCAGGTTCAATTCCTCAGGACCCACATAAACCAGACCCACAAGATGGTGGCCCTGATGTTCTCTCTCTCTCTCTCTCTCTCTCTCTCTCTCTCTCTCTCT